>JAUZND010026561.1:0-23937 GCA_034780555.1 Coelogynopora nodosa
ATGTACTTTATAGAGTGTGATATAGTTTATAGAGAGTGATATATACTTTATGGGGTGTGATATACAAGTGATAGAGTTTGATGTATAGATGGGAGTGTAAGAGGATAAACAACGTAAACAACTTTTTATTTAGATTATTTTCTTGGCAGGTACAAACATCGTAGACTATGATCTGACTCTGTTGATTCAGCAGAGGTTAATGAGATCGACATTCATCAATGTTAGACAGGATAACGCTATTACTGTTTCATCCTATATATTCGCTTTGTATTTATTCAAGCATATTTATTTGTACATTTCATATTTTGCATTTAACAAACCCTATAAATGCATAACAATAATGTTTTGCATTTAAACCCACAATTAAAAAACAAACAAAAAAACAATTGATCTCAAATTTATTGTTAACAATAGAAGCGCGGCTGCGACAACTGATGTGAAATCTGAGTTTCAATTAATCGTAACTTTTTTCCATTCGGTTTTCATGCAACATTTTCAGTGACTTGTAATCCTATTGTTAGGCGCATATAATCCAAAAAAATTGGAAAATTTTATGATGTTGCAAAACAAATTTTCAAGAAAAGTGTTTAACCATAGCTGACGTCAATTGATGTAAATTAACAGACTAATTTTTTGTTAAATTTCAAAATTCACTTGACGAGGATAGCCAGAACAATGCATTATTCGGATTTGATGTTTCTAATTTTATTCCTACCAATCCATTATACATGTATGTGTATAAAGGCTTGAGTAAACACATTCGAACCTGGTAGGGATATCGTGCGCAGTCACAGGAAAACTTATATATATCCAAACTCTAGGTATATAACCACTAAGGATTGAGACGGAACTCTTTGCTTACGTAGCTACATGTGTGGTCATAGGGTAATACTGATAGAACAGCTTATAAAAAGCAGTCGTTGTCATTGTCACTTAGGTTCTAAGGGATCTGCAGAGGTGGTACCCTTCCTAACATGATGCGCCTCTTATAGCCTCTCGATTAGACTGGACCTCACATCCCCAAGTGTTATGGATGCGCAACTCAGCCAGTTGTGGTGCTATTGCAGCCGCCTCTCCTGACACAGACCTCGTCATGCGTGGTGAAGAGCCACATCCTCCGCGAGGTGACCCTGGTTTTGCAGAACTGGTGACCCTGGTTTTGCAGAACTGGTGACCCTGGTTTTGCAGAACTGGTGACCCTGGTTTTAGAGCTGACCACTCGAGAACTGGTCCCTAAATCTAAGGTCCTGCCGCAAGCTGATGGACTGAATGGTTAAGGGTTAGATACCGTTATTGTGTTCCTGTGCATGTACATGGCGAACGTGTGCAGATGGCAATCATAGCCTTAGCCCAGCCCATCCAACAGGCTCTGCTTGGTGGAATAAGCTTCCTGAACTTACCTCGCCACATCTCTTGAGTTTCCTTTTCAAATATATAAAGCACATTAAGAAGTCTAGTGGGTTGGCGGATAAACTCGTCGGTAAGAGTCAACGGCAACTTGACAATTAGGGTGCCTGATCACCTTTAGGGCAGGTTCCAACAAAGCGTAATATTGGCCATTTACCTCGGACTGCATGTAAGAGATGGAAAGAATGAAAGTCAACATCTTAGGATTGGCAGAGGTACATATGACAGACTCAGGAAGAATGGATAAAGACGATTACTCCTTTTGTTTTTTCAGGAGGTCAAAAGCACGAAGGGGGGTTAGGCATAATAATGACGAAAAACATATCTAGAGCACTTCTTGGATATCTACCCATATCAGACAGAGTTATTATAGTCAAATTCCACGCAAGACCATTCAATATTGTTAGTATACAGGTTTACGCACCAACAGGTGATCCCGACGACCAAGAAGTTGAAGAATTCTATGAAGACATCCAGAAAGCAATGAATCAAGTGAAAAGTAATGAATAATTATTACTATGGGTGACTGAAATGCGAAGTTGGTGACGAGAGACATGGGATGGTAGTCGGAGCTCATGGCTTAGGCACTTGAAATGAAAGAGGTTCGCGGCTCATATCGTTTTGCGAGGATAACAAATTGATCATCACCAATACATTATTTAAACAACATCCCAGAAAAATATACAGTATACCTGGAAAAGCCCTGCAGATATATATAGGAATCAGATTGATTACATCACGATTAGCAATAGGTTCAAGAATTGTGTTAATAACGTATTTGCTTACCCAGGAGCCGACATAAAGTCTAATCATAACCCTGTTGTCATAAAAATAAATGTTAACCTGAAAAAGAGCTCACTGTCTAAACCTAAACTTGAGATGCTGAAAGATGATATTCGGCATAGATACTGTAAAGAAGTAAATCATAAATATGAAAAGCTCATGGTAGAGGAACCTATTCAACACGACACTAACGAATTCAAGCTGGATAAACAATGGAAATGTTTAAAGACCGGTATCAAACAAGCTATAGAAGGGGTAATACTTAAAAAGAAAAAGGTAAAGAAGCAGGTATGGCCGGATGACTTGCAACATTCTGGATATGATGGATGAGAGAAGAAAAATGAAAAATAATATAGCTGAATATACAAGACTGAATTGTGAAATTAAGAAAAACTGTAAAAGAGCCAAAGAGAAATGGTATGCAGATCAATGTAAAGAAATTGAGAATATGGAGAGACATCATAAATTGAGACAAATACATGAAAAGGTGAAAGATTTAATAGACCGGAAGAGAAATATAAAAAACAATAGTGGATGTATCAGAAAAAAACGGAGAGCTACTATTTGAGAAAGCAGCGATAGAAAAAATATGGGTCGACTACATCAGCGAGCTATATAATGACAACTCCCGGGAGACTCCGCCACTGTATGAAGACCACAATAGTCCAGTGATCAATCGAGCAGAAATCTCAGAAAGATTGAGTGGACGAAATATCTACTAAGTCATTGAAGGCTCTGGATGAAACGTCATTAAATACACTCAGGGAGATTTTTAACAAGATCTACTGCACAGGTTTTATTCCAGATGACTTAATTCAATCCGTTTTCATCACTCTTCTGAAGAAGCGCAAAGGCACTGATTGGACTGAATTCCCTACTACTAGCATTGAGTCATGTTATGAAATTACTATTACGAATAATTCTAGACCGTAACGACAAGAAGATCGAGGAAGAAATTAGTGAGAGTCAATCTGAATTCCACCCAGAAAAAGGTACGCGAGAATGTTTTTTTAATCTGCGCACAGTTTTGGAGCGCTATTTAGAAGTTCAGAAACACGTCTATATCTGTTTTATCGACCATGAAAAAGCATTTGATCGTGTTTACAACACTCTCGTATAATTCAATGCCTTAATCACCTAGACGTTGATACAAATGATTAAGGATTAATTGCAAGTTTATACTGGCGGCAGACTGCAACTGTCAGACTAAGCGATGGCGTTTCTCAGACATTCCCTATCAAGAGAGGTTTTCGACAAGGGTGTGTGTTATCCTTAAAACTGTTCAACCTATATACAGAAAAAAATATTTAGAGAAAGCACTGATTTTCAAAGTTGCTTTATTGGAGGAGTTAATTATACCAACAACCTCCGTTATGCTGATGACACAGCACTAATAGCAGGTTCGGAAAATGCATTTCAGAATATTGTTGATGTTGTAAGACAAGAAAGCGAACGCAATGGATTACAGATGAACATAGAGACCAAGACAATGGTTATATGTCGAGATGACACACCAAATGTGTCGATTTACGTGAATGGTCAAGCTCTAGAACAAGTGAAAAAGTTTAAGTATTTGGGCCAGGGGATAACAGACAACGGACGTTCAAAATGTGAAGTAAGAAGTTGCATCGAGATTGCACGGAATATATTCATCAAGCCAAAGGATGTACTTACATCAAGAATTCTAAATCTTAAACTACGCAAAAGAGTGATGAGATGTTATGTACTGTCTACACTATTACATGCTTCGGAATCGTGGACCCTGGACAATAGCTTAGAAGATAATATCAATGCTTTTGGAGCTCTGGATCTATAGAAGAATGCTCAGAATCTCATATCAGGATCGGATCACTAATGTAGAAGTTCTAAATAGGGTACAATAAAAAAGGTCGCTTCTTTGTACCATTCAAAAGCGAAAGCTGGAATACATTGGACATATCATCAGGGCCAATGGAATGCAACGTCGACTGATAGAAGGTTGAATCGAGGGTACGAGGAGAAGAGGCCGGCAGCGTATTACGTGGACAAGAAGCATCACGGCAATCTGCGTATCAACGTATAAGGAATGTGTGCGGATGGTGCAGAACAGAGAACGATGGAGAACCATGACAGCCGACCTTCTTCGCAGGAGATGGCACTCAACTTAAAGAAGACAACTATTCAAAGATTTCCACGAGACTGACTGAGTGACTCAATCCAGATAATCGGGATAAAATGGTGGTTGTAACATGTTAAAAAAAATTGTTAATTGCGAAATATTAAAATATATATGATTTTTGCTATGAATATGTCGTTTTTCGCAATTAAAATTCTAATATAATATTTTAAATAATAGTGATATACATTAATAATGAATAGATCAACGTAGATCGCTAATAAATTTAAGGTGGAACTCTATAAAAACATATAGATACATTTATATTATTGATGTACCTTTTAAGTTATGATCGGACACATAATGACAATATAATAAAATTTCATATTCGACATTCGACAGACACTAACCTTTTTACAAACAATAAATTAATTAAATCTTTGTCATTTAAAAATCAAACATATTAATACAAATATAATAAACAAAAAAGTTGTTAATTCCTTTATTAACAACGATAGAAAACAATACTGAATGAATTAAAAACGATCGACAGTTAAATTTTAAAATGAGAACTAAGGACCGATATTATAACATAATAAACAACATAATTTAGGCATGTCAATCAAAGTGAAACAATATAAAGCTAACTGTAAATATAAACACAGAAATTAGCAAATATAGGTTTGAAATATTTGTAAAAAAATGATTACAATATAGACTGAGTGAGCTTGACAAAGATCATAAAATAAGTGTATTGATCAGATGCTCGGATCTGATTGTGACAAAAATAAATGAAAATAGCCTTAAGGTGATATTTGAGGAAACAAAATCAAGAGATATTGTTAGATAGGATTATATTTAGAATGGAACAATTCATTTTTAAATGGGGGTTGTAGTTGGAAGTAATAAACAAATTAATTTATTGCCAGAAAAACTTAAATGAAATGTTTTGATTAAATGTTTTTTTAAATAAATGTTAAAGGTTTTTTTAGTAATATTTATTACTAATTTTATTGAATTGAAATCAAAGATATTTAACTTTTTAGAATTTTAATTATTCAACGTATTTCATATGAATATTAATTAATACGTTCTATAGTGTTATAAACATTTCCGTTTGATCATATAAGTGAATTTCCACAAAATAATCAAGAAATTTAATCTTTTTGTGCGTTTTCTCTTAATTTAAATGGTCCACCATTTGGTTAATTTACATGATGTGTTATAATTTCTTATATGTTATACAAATTTAATCTTATTTTTTATTATTTCTAATTTCCCTTTATGACGCTATTTATTATACTTTAAAAAAATTTAGATGGTCGCTTGCATTGTCTCAATTTTTTCAGATTGCTCATATTAGTGTATTTTTACTAAATTATTTAAAATTATTATTATTAAATTAATTTCGATGGGACGCCATTTGGTTCATTTTTGATATAAGTTATATTTTCTTACATGTTAGGCATATTTTATCATGTTTTTGGTGTGCAGAATATCCTTTTGTGATACTATTAGGTATATTCAAAATGTACAATTTGAACAATATTAAATTATAGGTGGTATCAGAAAGTTTTGTGAATGATCATAAAATGGTTTGATTTTTATGAATGCTCATAAAATGATCCAATTTTTATGAATGATCATACCATGTTTAGTCATAGAAATATCAGTGTAGAAAACTCATACAGCGACATACAGCCGCAAATTTAATAATTAAAACAAATTTAAATCAACGCTGCTTATGATTTGGATTTCCATAGTATTTTCAGTCGTTGTTTCAAGTTTGTTTCACGTTTCACTCTGCTATTCAATAATCGCTGCTAAGGGAATACGATTTTTAGATTCAGATAATCATGGCTTGTAACTCTTACAATGTAATGCTCGTCCTCATACTGCAAGAGCAATCTGAGAAAAGTTAAAACAACTAATTTTTTAAAATATTTGATGGCTCGTGTTTGCAAACGTAAAAACGTTAATGTTTTGAGTATGCAGTCTGCCCAAAATAATCTTGTTTAAATAAATGTAGCATTCTTTTTTCAGATCGCTTTGTAAATTATTAGGTATATGCAAACATTTCAACGTACACTTAATATTCAACAATTTGATTCTAATATTCTTATAGCCATTTGAAAATGTTCATAATCATGTTCTTTTTAGTTTTAGTCTTAATTACACACAATTTTAAGAGTTTAGTTTCGATTGTCGTTAAATTTTAAAGTAAACTAAGTGAATATATTAAGTGACACATACTTTTTAAATATTTTTAATTTGAGAAACTATGTAAAATATATAATTTATTTTCTATTCAGTTATCCGAAGCCGAAACAATATATATATTAATGTATAGAACATATGGGATCCACAGTGCTTTGACTAAATATATTCAGATGGCTGGTCTATATTATGAATATCTTTTTTCTATCTGGTTCCAAAAGTCAATATATTTTGGTGAACTAAATACATTTATGGCGTACATTTTTAATGCCATATGTCGATTTGGTTTTAATAAGTATTATTTACCTGTAGTATAGTTAAACAAAGAAAAACTGTTGAAGGTCAAAATAATAAATTAAAAAGTAGTAATATACTATAAAAGGTAATGACTAAATTTATTCGTTTAGGCATCATATTTTAAAATAGAAACTAAAAAATCTCCCAAAAGCCTTAAATGCCTCAAACTGAGGGACCAAAACCTTCCAGAATATTTTTAATTTATTAAAAGAAATAATAAATTAATGAATTACAAGTTGATAGCATTATGGAAGCCATTAAAAACTTCTTCCACACAAATTAAACCATATTTGCAGCCATGGATTATTATATTTTTCCTTACAATGTATAGAACCTTCACTGAAGATATACAAACCATAATTTAAGACCTAATTAAAATCTATATATAATTACCCGCATTAACATTTTTAGCTATTTTTTTATTTTGTCAAATTATTTGCACAAATTAGGCTGCATTTTCACCAAAATACCTTACAATAATAATTTAAGAGAAAACAGGTGGATAGCGGAGGTTAAATATTTGTAAGGCGAAAATAAATTATTTGGCCTCATCACTTTTTTACATTTAGACCTCTGTCAAATTAGTTGTAGGCATGTTTCTTTACTAACTTTTACAGAGTTCACAAGGTAGGCACTATAAAAAAATTAAAAAATTGCATAATACATAATAATATTATATTGAGGCCAGGTGACTCAGTAATGACTTTTCAGAGACTGCTCGAACAAACACTTAGAGAATACTATTATATAATACAAATATTAAAATGTGTAAATGAAAACACTGTAAAAAAGATGTTGCTGCGAATATGCTCGAGGGGAATTTTATATTATATAACGCTTGCAGAAATGTAATATGTTTAGACTCAGTGAGATAGTTATAACTTGCGCTTTTCGTTTGGAATCAGGGATCATAATATACACTATTCAATATAGGCCTATTGAATGTTCACAATTTAATATTAAAACAAAAGTTAAATACTTTTTAACCTAATCTGCCTTACAGAGCAATGTGTTGCCATGCATTGAATTTTAATGTATAGGCTAGCTATAAAATCTCTGTCTTAGCCCATGGTAGATAACGTATAGTGGATATATGTATATATTACAGGTATACGTAATGGATAAATCATGTTACTCATTCATTGTTTATCTCAAATAACGTTATAAATTAGTAAATAGCTTTCAGATTTAACATTATTTACATACTATACCATATCGTCGGTCACACGATGTAAGGTCGAATCTACATTAGTCTACATTTTAATAAAAATGATTTCCCACACAGCAGGTAATTACTATTTACCGCAGGAAAAGGAGTGATGCGCTTAAATTCAAATGATCATATTAGTTTTTGAACGCCAGTAATAGTTTTTAGTATTCTGTTTTGACATATATTGAATAAAATAGTGCTTTCGATGGCAATTAACGCGCTTTATTTAATTTCACTGCAGTTTATGACAGTTAGACATTGTTTTAAATAATTACCACTATTATATGTTTTATTTCAGAGAACATGTTTTATTTATAGTGGTGTTGAAAATATAATTTCATAATGATTTACAAAAGGTATACCATTAATTAATTGTTTATAAAAATAATTTATCACATACATTTTATATAATATTTTAGATTTTAGATTTGATATTAATAATAATATAAACAATATTTCAATAATAAGACAATAAAAAATTAATTAAATATATAATTAAATTTAATATAATTAAAATCAAAACTATTCAGTTAAGGACAAACTAAACGCAAAAATACACAAAATTGTGGAGATTAAATTCAATAAAACACTATTCTATAAGATATGAACACGTTTTATCTGTATAAAATCAAAATAATGATTCATAACAAAATATTATATATTTCATTGAATAATATTTTCAATGGTAAAAGTAAAGGGAATTCTAATGGTAAGAAAAATATAAATGCGGTTTTCTATATTTATGAATAACGGAAAATATTCAATATCTCCTTTTTTTTTGTTGTGATCGAAACGTACTTATGCAATGTTTTTTCTTTCAAATACATTTTCTACAACTAAGTATCAAATTGCCTCCGGGCAATACATTTCTGAAAAACGGTAATTTTCTAATAAGTATAATTGACCAACTTTCGTTTAACTATAGTTCAAGATGCGAAAATAAAGTTAACAATTGTTTATGTTGAAATATTTTTATTACCTAACATTTTAAAAATAATAATATTGCATTACATGTATCAATATTGAACTAATGGTAATTTACCTAGTTTATTTGAGGATATAAGTGTTATTTGAATTTTATTAACGTTTGAAATTGCTAATCTAATAATATAAAATATATAAAATAAATATAAAATAAATATAAAATAAAATATAATATAATTGCTAACGTATTCTAACTCACGGCATTGTAGGCGAATATTATAAGGTATGCTAAATATAGTTGAAGCAATGTTTTTAATATACGTGTTTTTTAAATATTTATTTGTATTTAATTTTTTTAATTAAACTAAAATGACATGTAATCAGAAATATAAATTAAACGGCAATATTAATAAGTCCACAATATAATTAAAATATTGCAGTATTTAAAATAAAATTATTTAACAGAAAAATTATTGAATGAGATTATGTAAAAAGCTGATGATGTGGAAATTAAAAAAAGTTTATTTGTTTATACATCTTTCAAATAAAATTAATTGATATAGCATGGCTATACATGTATTTATGTTATTATATAGTATCCATATACAATACCAAAGTAGATTATAAAAAATTAATTTTATAATATCAATTTATTAAATAGATCAATAACGTTCGTAAAGTAATACATTATGTTACGTTATCAATTGTACAAAGAACGTATTTAAATAAAAAAATATGTCTACTAATATATTATTTTATTGAAGTACTATAATATAACAATATATTAATTATAATGTTTAGTTGTTTTTTCTCCATCAATTATTATTCATGGAGATTTTTTTTCTTTTTCAATATAATGGCTTTTGAAATCCCATAATATATAGAACCTTTTATACTTTTAAAAGTATAAACTTGTTTACAACTTATTTATAGCTATTACCAATAGTGATGTTACTTTTTTTCTTACAACATTAAAGAGACCCTCGTCTCTTTTTAAATCGATAACCAAGCGATCGGATAAGAAATTCTACGATTTCTGCTACAGTTAACACGGAAAATCCTGCCCAGAGCCCGATGTTTCCGCCAAAATCAGACAGCATTTGGCTCAGCGTATATGCAATATATTCAGTAGTTTCATCCACACTTACATCCCGTGGAAAGATCAAAACGGATACCAGCGACTTGCTTGAATTAATTCCACGTAACCAGTGATTATTTTCAAACATTTGTGGGATATCTTCCTGGTACATTTTTATTGTTTCAATAATATTATTATTGGCGGGCCAATTTTCTATGTTAATTTGCTCATCATACACAGTCTTAATACATTTCTGTGGGCACATCGGCATTATCTCAGCTATAGCTGAAATAGCAAACATACTAAACATGCCGGTAAAGTTAATATCATAACAGCTACTACGATTAAAAATATGGCTGAACTCTGTGTTATTTTTTAAATTGTAGGTAGTGTCATTATATTTCAAAAATCCGAAAGTAAAATTAATCTTCTCATTGAAAAAAAAATGTTTGGGTAAACTGTGGCACGCAGGTTTTGTAGTGTTAGAAGTCCAAGGTAGTACCAACGAATCATGTGAACAGTTACACTCATTCATTAGATATTCGTTTAATAGAAAATTAAAACAATCGTTTTCGGTTATTTTAGCAACAGAAACAAATTTTCTATGGAGTCCTTTTTTCAGCATCATGTGTTTAATGTTTTTTTCCAATTCTACACCGCTTAAACAGGGGCTATGAACTGTATTTATTTTTGTATAATTTTTCATTGTCAGTTTTACAGTAATTTGCTTTCCGTGACTAACAGTGATTGCGTTCTTTTCCATATGCGCCAGTGTTCCTAGTTCATGAATCGCTATTTCATAACCATTGATTTGATGTAACTAAAATAGAAGAAAAAAAGTAGTTAAACATTTTACATTTTGTTTACAATTGATATGTCTACTTGGAATTATAAAACGTTAAAAAAATAATGTATTAGTAAATAAAAAAATTATTAGACCATTACATCTAATAGTAGTAAAACATATACTCTAATCTAATTAATCATCTCTAATATTGTATTAATAAAGGCAATGACTACTGTTTTTGACGTTCTAAAAACAATATATACATCTAACCAACATTAGGTCAACATTTTCATTTTTCTCAGAGTATTTTTTTAGAATATGTTTGTTACACATTGCTATAAAAAAGGTATTTATTAAGAGATATACGGTTCCACAGTTAGACTAATTTCAGAGATGCCTGATGAAAGTTTAATCAATATATGCAAATATCATGCATCATCTATAGAGATATCGTTATAGCTTCGTTGCCTTTTACATGTTAAGAAATACTTGATAATGGCAATAAACGTATTATCTTATGCACTACATATGCTATAAGGGTTTCACAGAACGGGCTAATGTAAATTGAAGCGTATAGAAGTGTAATATTATAGAATTTACAGAAGTTCGCAATTCTTTTTTTCTCCTATATTTGGCAAAAACTATGTATGGTTAAGATATATACAAAATGAATAAAATGCAATTGAATACAATAAACAACCTGATTTGTTATTTTAAAATGTTTCTAACATTTTCTAATCTACAAACCATATGTCTATTTAAATATTTAACCACACCGAAAGTTTATTTTTTGTCAATTCTTAACACATTAATTGAATATTATAGTTTCCATATTTAGTCTTAAATAATAATTGATCTTAGTATTATAGTTGATATTTATTAATATTTCATTATGTAATTTAATAGTTACAGTTAGTTTAGCGTGATCAGGGGTTAATTACCAGCAATTCTATGCCTACAGCAATAGGTAGAGTATCCAAAACATAATCGAAAATACATCTATCAGGAGTATATGCAACCATCCACAACATAAGATTATGGAACGGACACATCCTCTATTACTCGAAACTAATACAAAAGAGACTAAACCGGAATGAAATAAATATACAAAAAAGTATATGCTTCCAAAATCAAGTCAAGATTCATTCAAAAGTGTTACTGAATTTCAGACTCATATAATAGTGTTGAAAGCTATATATTTTTAGATAAATAAAATAATAACTTTATACAGTTTCCAATACAGATTTTTGTTTCTTCTATTTAATGTATAAACGTATTCTTATAGACTTTTAGCTGACTGTATAACTACCACTCCCCTGAACTGGTGCAGAACATTATGCCAAAGTTTTTATAATTGCAATTCTCTCAGTTGCTATACGTTTAAAATTTTGAAAGCAGTATATAGTTATATTGCCTGTAAATATGATTCATTATGTACAAAATACTGAACAAATAAAATTTAATGCAGCATATTGTTTATAAATAGATAAATAAATACATACCATATATTTACAAATCGAATGGGTCCCATAAATAAATATAGAATGCTACCCAAAATGTCAAATTGGTATATTTATCTATTAGTCGATTGGTCCCAAAAAGTATCGATTAGGTCCCATTTTTCGTGAGGGACCCAATCGACAAATAGATATATAACGCACGATAATAAATAATAGGTCCATTCAATTTGTAAATATATATTAAAAAATGATATATAAAATAGCTAAAATATATTATAAAATCATTTATTAATATTGCTAATATGTTCTCTGACTTCATAAAACAAACTTCGAGTAGCACATCGTATTACATAAAATATAGACTTATATATTATATATTATATGTAAGTCCTTTATCAGTAAATCTATACATTTAACTAGCTTTTTTTAAATAGAATATTTATATATAATAATATATATTATTAGCAAAGATAAGTAAAGTTACTAAAAAAAAAATTTTTTTAAACAAACCTAGATAATTACACATATAATAAACAATTATATTAAATACAATAATTACACTTTATACTTTTCGAATATATATATATATTATATATATTAAAATTAATATTTGTAAATATTAAATAATTACATTATTAAATTAAAATCATGAAAACATTAACTGAAACAAAAAAGTAAATGCAGTAATTGGTTCGAACTTTTCATTCTCTTCAGTACAGGTTTGCATGGAGTGGGTGTGCAATGTGCAATCTCTTCAGTACATGTTTGCATGGAGTAGGTGTGCAATGTGCAATCTCTTCAGTACAGGTTTGCATGGAGTGGGTGCGCAATGTGCAATCTATTCAGTACAGGTTTGCAGTTAGTGGGTGTGCAATGTGCATTCTCTTCAGTACATGTTTGCAGGCATTGTGTGCAATGTGCAATCTCTTCAGTACAGGTTTGCATGGAATGGGTGTGCAATGTGCATTCTCTTCAGTACAGGTTTGCAGGCATTGTGTGCAATGTGCATTCTCTTCAGTACAGGTTTGCAGGAATTGTGTGCAATGTGCATTCTCTTCAGTACAGGTTTGCATGGAGTGGGTGTGCAATGTGCATTCTCTTCAGTACATGTTTGCAGGCAGTGGGTGTGCAATGTGCATTCTCTTCAGTAAAGGGTTGCCGTTAGTTGGTGTGCAATGTGCATTCTCTTCAGTACAGGTTTGCATGGAGTGGGTGTGCAATGTACATTCTCTTCAGTACAGGTTTGCATGGAGTGGGTGTGCAATGTGCATTCTCTTCAGTACAGGTTTGCAGGCATTGTGTACAATGTGCATTCTCTTCAGTACATGTTTGCAGGCATTGTGTACAACGTGCATTCTCTTCAGTACAGGTTTGCATGGACTGGGTGTGCAATGTGCATTCTCTTCAGTACATGTTTGCAGGCATTGTGTACAATGTGCATTCTCTTCAGTACATGTTTGCAGGCAGTGGGTTTGCAATGTGAATTCTTTTCAGTACAGGTTCGCCGTCTACAAGTGGAGCACTCACGACATTTACAAATAATGTTGGTACACGTTTATTTATCTTTATGAAATAAAATTTTCAGCGCTACAACATTTGATCGATATTTTTGCAATAGTAAATTTGTCACTAATTTCTAGAGAATGTATTACCAATAATGTTGGATCCATTTGTTCGGAATTACAGATAGTATTTAAACCTTGAGGGCGGCCAAAATGTATTTTGTAATTTTTACATAAACCTCATTGACGGTGAATATTTTCTCGAAGCAAAGACATAAAAATGCAGTGGATTACAGCTATGAATTCTACAATACAATTTTACAATAAGCTTCAAGTGACTGTTATGCATGGATGGAAGCGTGCTAAATAATGTCGTCACTGAATAATGCTGTTACTGATTAACGCCGTCATTAAATTTACACGAAACTGAATAACGCCGTCTAATATTTTGACAAGGTCGGAATAACGCAGTCCCTTATTTTTCCGACCCTATCAACATTTTAGGCGATGTAATTACAGATTATATATTGTTAGTCACTGTTATTCAGGGATGGAGCTATTCACTCAGTGACTGCGTTATTCAAACCCCGTTAATTTAACTGACTGTGTTATTCCAACTGAGTCAAAATACGAGACTGCGTTTTCCCACCCTGAAAGACAAAAAATTATATTGGGATTTTTACATAACATTGTTATTCATTGACGGCGTTATTACGGCGACCCCATATGTAGCTTTCAGCTGTATATACACTATAGTGATAGTGGACAACTGCAAATATTGATTCACAAGCCATCGACTCTAATAACATACCTCTCATGAGATTTACAGACAAGTTATCCAGCCCTTCATCCTTTTTTCCATGTTTATCCAAATAACAACCAATAGGTTTTCTGTTCATATGTGTTTTCCGTTTACTTAGTCGTTTATAAAAAACAAACATCATTATATACCAAATCATGATATTTAATATCTTCACTGTTATTTTTAACTTGTTTAATTTATAGACATAAAATAGAATAATAAAGTATTGTTTGCAGTATTTTAAATTGATAAACAACATATTTTCAATCGACTTCAGATAAAAAACCTTTGCAAATATAGGCGCAAACGTTCATTATAGTTGTCAGGGAAGGGAAGTTTTCCAATTTTGGTTCACAGATAATTATTGATACCATGTTTCAGAATATGTTTACCTATATATAAAGTATGTTTATAAAATTACTGAAAAGTCTTTCATAGGGTGAACTTAAGCCCTGTGACATTATATTGGTGCAGGGATAAAACTTAGACATACAGTAATATTTAACACCGTATATAATTGATCATACAAATAATTTTAAATAGCAGAGACTTCATATTTAGAGTTTAGTATTATATATCGAGAAAAACTTACATCGTTAGACATTTCATAATCGGTGTAGCTGTCCCCTTTAGCCAAAATAAGTTCAAGGCCGAAGTCCTTACTGGGATAATACATATTTCGATCAGTTGGTGAAAATGTGACGCAGTTAAGTCTTTCAGACACCCTTTTCACTTTGAAATCGCTTTTAAAACAAGGTTCTCCTTGAAATCGGCAATAACATATATTATCCATAACTGATGAAATCACATTTCGGCTGTTATTTAAATCATGAAAAGAGAACATTGCTTTTCTAAAGATAGTGAGATTAGACGGTATCATACCAAAATCTTCAACCCTTGATGTACTCCCAAGATACCTCCAAAAGCGTTGTGCGCTTTTAACTCCCAGTCCTTGGGGAAATTTTAATGTTTTTTTCCGACTAAATGGCAAATTATTACAAATAGTTATATCAGGAAACTGAAATGCAAAAGCATAGTTTCTCACTATGGAATTTATTTTATAGGTACGATATTCTAGTATAATCGTTGTAATGTTATAGCTTAAAGCCACAAATGTAACACAAATAATTAAAATCCAAATTCGACGTCTGATTGCATTCTTTGAGGCAAGTCGAGATACTCCAGCAAAAGAAACTGTTGATGCAAATGAGTGATTAAACTTCCATTCCTTTATTTCTGCCATATTTGTTTATATATAACAGGACTTTATAATATATCTCCTTTTTATTGACACCCAAAATATATTGGAAATTTGATATATAACTCTATCGCTTTCTGCGAAATCAGTTCATTAGTAAATGTTTTTAGCTACAGACAGACAGTTAACGAAAACATCGATTTATTATGTTCGGTGAACCTGTATATCGTGTCTAAAAGTATTAAACATTATTTATTATTGGTCTATGGAATAAAGAGTAATATTTGCACAACATTTGACTTGTTTGACAACAAATTATCTTGATAAATGATTAATCATTGACATTTAAGCGTTCTAAAACGGCATACCTAGTTTTGCAATATTTTTAAAATTATATATTGGATAATCTAACGAAGTATATAATAATATATATAAATAATCTAATGAAAAAAACTTTAAGGTGTTTGAACTGACTGAGAGACAGTCAAAATTATCTGATTCCAGTCAGATGAAATTCATAAATTAATAATATGTTATACTCGTGCTTTTCTTACTTAAAGTTCAACCGGATTTGTAATGTTACCGTCAAAATCATTAACAAAAATTGACCTTTTCAAAATCATAATTCTTGTATTCGAAAAAACTCTAACTTCGTTTTTCATTCGGTTTATCTTATAATTTTGAAGATTTGAAAATAATTGGTTCCAAAGTAGGTATGTGTTATAAAAATATAATTTGTTTGCATTTTTGTTAAATGTCACCTTTTATTTTTCAGTTTAAACTGTTACTATTTCATTTTTAACCTGTCCTTCATATGGAAATTCTATAAATTCCCTCTCATTTTCGACAATGACTAATTGTAAATTTCGACTGGCGTTATACTAAAACCTATGAATTGAATTTTGTAAGTAGTATTGAAGGATTAGTTCTACTTCAGCTCAACAGTGAGAGATTTCATATATTGTGATAATTTCTCAAACCCTCTTCTACCATCCATTGGCATGTTGAACTCATTCACCTATACCTATACCGATGAATATGTTTGGACAACGAAGCTAAACCCATTCTACAAAAAATGTAGATGTTTATTGTTCTTATATATTTGTGTGGCCCCCTTTTATAAAAACACAAACCCGCGTTTTAGCTGCATTGAACCCTTAGCATAGAGACGAAGACGTTATAGATGATTTTTTAATCTGAATAATACAACATTCAAAATATTATGTAGTTTAAATCAAAACATTTTACATAAACAATTTATAGTCTGTCTTAATTTACTTTCTTTATTAATATTACTGTTGATATGTACTTGCACCTCGAAATCGATCTATTTAAATTAAATGATCAATCCACGCATCTGATTTTCGTTATTTCTACGTGAAGTAACCTACAATGCTTACTAGGCAAAATAAAGTATGACTAGGTAGTATACTACGATAGTATTCAATAAGACTTATTTGCATATAACGTAATTTTCTCGTACGAGATGTTTGAGACTGTGTGGGCACCTTAATACAGGACAGTTCGTCGACATTCAACATTACTATATAGAGTGTTTATTTTACAGTGTCTTCATAGCATATATATACTTTTTATCCATGAAGACACTTCACGAATATATTTCATTACTTTCAGTTCAACTATTTTGTAATTTTAACACTGTTATTTGTAAGTTGCTTTAAATGGTCGCCACAATGCATCCATAATTAAATAGAGTGCCAATAAAACGCATACCTTGATATTCCCAACAAGTTAGAACAACACTTTATAACTATATCACTTATAATATATTGATTAAAGAGTTTGGTAGTAGGACATGTAAGTTATTTATAAATCTCAATGATTACATTACAAATGAACGTTGTATTATCAGTTGCATGTATTTTGTTCAGCTTCGGACTTTATTATCAGTCGAACCGTTATTCATATAACACTATATAATTAACAGATTTATCCATGATATAGCCACGTGTAGGTTGTACCAATTGTGAACTAAACAAATACAGTTAATTAGAGTTATATTTGTTTTCATAGTAATCAGAGAGACAGCTGTAGTACACTTTTATATATGATCCAAAATTCTAAAAACTTTCGACAATTTAAAGGTCGTGTTGTTTTGAAAACTGGTGGCTTCAGTAGAATCGGAGCTGGCTGCGTATGGCTGTTTCACAAACATGGGGTCGACGTAGTCTTTTAATAAAATGCCAAAGAGCAGGGAGAAGCTCTAGCATTACAATTAAAACATATTGGCAATAAAAGTAATCAATTAAATTCAGTCATTTTTTTAGTTCTGGGATGTCACAAAGGGCGACCAAATTGGTGCGCCAGTTACCCGAACTGTTGAACACTTCGGACGACTAGATTGTCTTGTAATTGGGTTAATAAAGTGGGTTTGCGTTAAAAACGTGTTTTTGAAGGTTAACGCTTAATATCTAATAAAATAATACCTATTACATATATAATTATATTTAATTAATTATTTTATATTTATTATAATTACAGATTGATTATGTGTAACACATACAATTCAAAAAACGTATTTTTGTTTTTAATTAAATTTTTATAGTTTTAATTGTATAACATGCAACTAGTAAATATTTAAACTGTTTAACTCAGTAAGATGATTTAATTCTACTGAAAATTACGCAATTGTTTAATATAATATATATTCTATTCTGTAAATGGTTAATGAAAAATATTCTTCTTTTTTTCTGCAGGATTTACATTATCCCTGGCCATGGAGAAGGCTCCTAACAAAGTTTGAGTCAATGCTGTTGCTGCTGAAACAACAAATACACCACTTTTAGAGTCAATTTTAAAGTTACAAGCTGAATAAACAAACGTAAGATATTCCCAAAATCTTCTCCGAACAACAGGTCCTAAGACGTATTAGAACAACTGAAAAAATTGTACACGTTTTTTTTGGAAGCTGTTGAAGAGTGTTTTATAATTGGTATTATTCTGGCGGAAGAATCTGGCGGGATGTGAACTTGATTTTGCAAGCAAAGATCGCAAGAAAGAATAATTAAAAGCTAATGTCCTAACTAAATAGAAACAAAGAACGTAATTAAATTCAAAATAAAAGCACTTCTTTATAACGGATCCAATAGGATGCAATATGATAACTTGTCATAATAATCAAAAACACAAAAATTATAATATAATATATTATATTATATAATAAAAATAACGGCCCGACTTAAAATAATTGCCATGTTGGTGAATTATGAAACTAACTGTAAAGATGTTATCATACATTATAATTTTTTTATTTAAAGTTAATCTAATATTATTTTTTAATGTATTCATGTTTTTGTCCAAATCGTACTATATGAAGAATTAGATGCTTCGGAAGGTGTATGATGGCAGTATTGGATTTACCATAGGCCTAGGTCTAAAAATATTAAATGTATTATTAATTCATTTATGCCTAGTTATGCCCAATTATAACCATTTATACCGATGTATGCCCATTTATACCATTTATGCCCGTTTATGCCCATCTATGCCCATTTTATGTTTTTCGCTTTTACCGTATTAACCTTTCGCAGTCTTTGTGATTTTTATACGTTAGTAAAAAAATTTAAATCCTAAAAATCGTTTTTCCCATCGACCGATTTTGATTAAATTTGGTTCACGTGTACTATGCAAAGACAATATTGTACATCTTTTTTTGAAAGTATATTTTTCAATATAGATGTTTTAAAGGCTATTGGTAAAAAAATGTAGGCCTTTTGATGACGTCATATAGCCGACACTTATAAATCCCAAAAGAGAAAAATTATTTTGGCCCCAAGATAATAATGAGTCTTAAGATATCTGTAAGTTTTAGTATAAGGTTTGAGTAACATAAAATGCTATTTTGGTGAAGGATGTGATCTGGGCATATCATAGCCGGATGGCCGTGACTAGTCCAGACCACTGAAAAGTATCTCTGATGAATCGAACTTACTGAAACTTAGCAGAACTATTATACATATTATTATATTATATATTATTATTATATATCATTTTAAAGTTATGTACAAAATGTACACATTTTTTAAATGTGAATGAACCCTTTGTTTTCGTTGTTCATGTTTATATACATAAATTTGATTTTTTATGTAATAGCGTTTACATATTTGTTTCTCTATACACAACTTCTTTTGTTGTACAAAAGGTTATAGATATAAACAAAATAAATAAATATATAAATAACTGATCGAGTATAGCATAAATTAATGAAGTTTAACTATATATTCATATGTATTCAGACTAGGTCATAAAACTGATATTTGAGATCACATACTTCAGAAAAATAAATGATTCTTAAACATGGCATACTAGCATATATACAGTATTTTTAAAACAACTAACAATATTTCACATATTGTAAGTCAAATACCGTTGGAGGTCAGGAGAACAATTACCCGGTTGGTACTTATAGTCTGAACAACATAAATTGGCATAATTTGTTTTCTAGATTTTTTCAAAGCCAAAACTTTGTGTGTCTATTACATAAATAACAATACATATTTTTCCAAATTCTTAAACCCTTAATTCCCCCCCCCCTTCGACATCCTTTGTTGATTGATATTCGAATGATATGACAACGTTGAGAATTTCGTTTCGTCGATTTCTGTGTAAAATTAATTCCAATTATCTTTTTAAATTTTGTCTATAGTTGATTTCGAATATTTCCGCTGTAGTAAAAGCTCTGTTTTCTGTTAAATGGTAGAAGGGTCGACAGTAACAATAAATCCTTAATTAAAGTAAGATTTTTCGTGCGTTAAAAAGAACCTTATGCACACGAAGTAAGTATGCAAGAATCCTAACAGCCTTGTTGCATATATGGGAGAGTTATTTTCATGATTGAAACTTCAATGGATATCATGTTATGTTTATCAACATTCTAGTTGATTGTGTTTAGTGTAATTTTTTTTTGGTTAATAACATCTGTTTATGATTTATCTATTTTTGAAATGTCCTTTTAAATTAAAAAAATTATAAAACGTATTTAATATGAATGTAGAATAAAAATACTTAATTTTATAGGTCCACTACTCTAAAATAATAAAATGAATACTAAAAATACTTTGGTAAATAAAATATTTGATTGGTCATATAAATATATTTTAAAACAAGTTTTCGTCAAATGTAATCACTATGTGTTTGTGTTTTCCGATAATTTCGATTGTCCACCATTTGATTCAGTTGAAATACGTTAACATTTTCTTATGTATACCAAACACATATTTGATTATTTTTATTTTTCAGAATGTCTTTTTTGGTCGTATTTTATATTTGGGCCGATAAAAGTACAACTTGAATAATACTTAATAATTATTTTTTATATGGCATTTCCTGAAAGAAAATTATTAAACATTTTTCTGATCAACTAAATAATTTTATTTAAAAAAATTAAATTGTCTATTGCATTGTCCATTTTTGATATATTGTCTTAATTATTTGCTATTGGACTCATAAATGATTTTCAACAAATTATCATAATAAAATAATTAAAATAATTATTTTTTATAATAATTCCGATGGTCCGCAACTTGGTTATATATATATATATAAATCATACATACATACATTTTCTTACTTGTTATATATATTTTTTTTAATTTTGGTATTCAGAATGTCTTTTCCATATTACTGTTTGGTCACATAAAGCTTAGAATTTAAATAATATCCAATAATAATAATAATGAATAATAATTTTAAAATCTCCTTTCGTACAAAAAATAATTATTAAAGTTCTTCTAATTAGTACAAATATTTTTTTAATTTTAGATTGCATCTGGTATGCAGTTTGGTATGTAGTCTGGTATGCAGTCTTTGTCCTTTTCGAGCTATATTGTATTATTTATTTCCGATTTGTTAGAGTTAATTTTCCCTATTATCATGACACTTAATCAATGTATGTGCATTTTCTAAAAATGTTTCGATGTTTCGCCTATTGGTTTACTTGCATTTTGTTATAATTTCTTACAGGTTATTCAAGGTCCAAAATAATGTTTCCAGAAATAATGGAATTCTTTGTCACAGATTCTTAATGGACACAAAGTCTTTATTGACAACATGTACGGTTTATTCAATAAGTCAGTGGACGAACAAGACTTGAGCATAAAGCGATTTTGTAAATGTTGCTATATTTTATTTAACTACTCTTTTAGACCTGACATGGTTACTAACCTATTTAGTTGTGGAATAATTATGTAAATCGTAGCATTAAGGAGCCGTCAGAAAAACAAATATCGAACCGTTTTAATTCCTCGCCTGTCACTGATTGATTTAAGTCTAATTTCTTGTTTGACATTTTGTGTTGATTGATATCAGTGCAAAATGGCAACTTAAGGACTTTCGCTTCGTAGGTATCTGTGCAGAATTAATTCAAATTGTCGTTTCAGTTGTGTAAGTAATCGATTTCTTGAAGAATATTTCCGTAATAGGAAAAACTCTTTTGCGTTAAATGTTAGAAAAGTTGACAGTAACAATAAATCCTTGATTGAAGTAAGCTCCCGTGCGTTAAACTGTACCTTGTTGTACACGCAGTAAGTGTGCAGGAATTCGAACAACAGCCTTTTTACATATAGGACAATTATTCTTCATGATTGAAAATTTAACAGACATAAGTTATGTTTATCAATTATCTAGTTGGTTGTATTTAGTGTATATATTTTGGATTATCTTATCTGTTTTGAGTTATGTATCCTTTCTATATGTTCTTATAAAGAGTCGGTTTCGTGCTATATTGTCTTATTTGATTCCACTTGCTCATATAAGCGAATTTTCACTAAATTATTATAAAATATAATCATTATGTGCGTGTTTTCTAATAATGTCGATGGTCCACAACATGGTTAATTTACAATATATGTTATATTTTCTTACATGTCTAGAATGTTTTTTCTTATTTTGATGTTTAGAATGTCCTTTTGTGATACTCTTTGGTTATACAAAACGTACAATTAGAATAATATTTAAAATGTTATATTTTAATATGTCATTTTTACACAAAATTTTGTTATTGGCATAAATAATGTACTATTCTCACACATAATTTATTATTCTCATAAATAATATGTTATTATGATAAATAGTTTATTATTATCGTAAATAATTTAATTCTCATAAATAATATGTTATTATCATAAATAGTTTATTATTATCATAAATAATTTAATTCTTATAAATAATTTATTATTCTCATAAACAATTATTATTGTCATAAATAATTATTGATTCTCAAAAATAATTTATATATATTCAGTTTATACAAATAAACACAGATAACAGCCCACCACTAATTGCAATTATATGCATATATCTCCTTCATTCAAAGCAAATCTTATTATCCATCTATATTCCCCCTTCTTTAAGCAAAGACGAAACTCAACTTATTAATAACTACATGATTGACTGCTCTATTTTTAGGTTGAAGTTTAATAAAGTAAGTCTCTGAATAGTGCATAATTTACAATACAAGTAATCAAGCTTTGTATAAAACAACATTGAGCAGATGAAATGTAAAATGTCACTAGGTTCCAAGAAAAACACAACAAACTAGCGCATGACTTGCATTTTTTGTAGTACAGTATACTTGCCACACGCAGGACGCGAACAAGAAGAACATGTAATGTTTGTTTTATTTCTGAAGCTTCGACACTGTTTACGCTTTATAAAAGTCCATTTAGTTTAGCATCAACAATTGTTCTCGGAATAGCTGTAACACACGCAGTTGTATCATTAAACAAAAGTAAAAAATCGTGACGACTTATCGTAGAGCCAGTAACCTTTCTGAATAAAATCCCCGCATTCACTCCTGCGAGATCAAGCATATTGAAAAATATTGCAAAATATCGAGGCCTACTCGCACATTTCGTCGAATAAAGTCTGGCCATCTGATCTAAACAGTCAACGCCATACTTGGTTGAATTATAATCCAAAATTATATACGGTTTACTTTTTATTATTTTTTAATATTTACTTTACTTATTAATTTATGTATTGATTTGTCTCTTTATTATACAAACTTAACTTAATTGACATAGCTTTTGACTATTAATTTTTAGTATCAAAATATTTTGTTTACTGTTTACAAATATATATTGTTATATATCATAACTCTGTAGACACAAGTCATTATACTTATATTAAGCTGTTAGTTAGTATTAGCTGTTTATGCC
>JAUZND010026572.1:0-21299 GCA_034780555.1 Coelogynopora nodosa
GTTTAATTGAAGTAATGTTAGAAACAGTCAAACTGTGACGAGAACCACAGACGAAAAATTCGGACTTGTTGGGGTTTTACTTGAGATGGTTAGAAATGAACCAATCCATGACTTCTGTGAAACAGGTGGACAAAGTCGAAAGTGATGTATCAGTATGAATAAAATCAAAAGAAACGTAGATGGTAGTAGGATATTTAAGATATTTACTTTTTAAATGATTGACTCTCAAAAATGGAGGTAAATGTAATACATTTTTCTGAAATGTCACATATTTGTTTTATGTAATTTGTATAGGAAAGTATTTTCTGCGTTTTTAGCAATATTAAGTGAATTTTAAATTGTATAATTGCATTACGATTTTTTTGTTTTATGTTCTATATCAAAGTATTATATGTGTGTGTGAAAAAGAGACTTACTAAATAGTCATAGATCATCGGAAGTCGCATATGTAGTCCTTGTATGACATAGAAATTATACTGAAAATAATAATCAAAAACAGAAATCAAATATCAATTTATTATCTAGCTGTAAATGAATCACATAAGATAATTTAAATCCATAATATATATAGTTTAATATACAAATTGTACACATTTTTACAATACTAGGTTGACTGCTATGGTGTCAAATATTGATTATGTACACACGATTAAAATCATGTTAATTATATAGTTCATTGAAGTCTGTTTTTTTAGCTTGGAGTCTACTATAGTCCCTTGGAGTCTATCGAATACACTGTAGTTCCTTAAAGTCTACTGTAGTTTCTTGGTGTCTACTGTAGTTTAAAGGTATCGGGGAGTTATGATAAGGGATGGTAAGGGGATGTGTATAGGGGGGTTCAAAGGCACTCTCATTTGAGATGTTTAAGAATTTCCTTTTAAAACATTTAATATATATAATGTTTTATTATGGATAACATTGTTTATTTAATTGCCAGAATGCAACCTAAACCCCTGATAAATTAATTATGAAGCATTATCCTCACAAGATTTATGACGGTCAACGAAGGCACTAGCACCCAGAAAAGAATGCAGCTGTTTCCCAAACGTTTGAGACCTTCTACTTGGTTATCATTGCAATGCCCTCCAAATGATTCCTTCGCTCGGTCAAAGGAAGAGTCAACTATGGTTCTGGCATGTCGAATGAAAAGGGATATATTTCAAATTTTGATATTTACATATTTAAACAATATTTAATATAAGATAAGATAATTTTGAAAATTTAGGTAGCATATTTATAGACAGTTTTACATATAATTAAGTAGGTACTTTCAATACAAATAGTATGTTAAATAGTTTTTATTGTGGTTTTATTTTGTTCCTTCAGACTGTAATTCTTTTTTTTATAATGTATTCTAAAATCAGACAATACAATCCAAAAGAGTAAAAATATTGATCTTGGGCTTAGCTTTCTGAAAATTATATTTCTTTACTATACTGTGGTTTCTTTTTTCTACAATTTATACCTAGTTGTGATTTTATTATAATATTTAAGTATTGCAATATATATATATATTCATAATATTTATTTATATATCATGTTTATCAATATTTCATTATAACATTATATCGGACAATACTGCAACCGGCCTGAAACCAGCACTGCTTAAGGAATATTTGCACATATTTGAGGTGGGGTATTTATTAGTACTGTTCTAGGAATATTTACACATATTTAGAGTGGGGTATTCATTAGTACTGCTCCAGGAAGGTTTGCAAATATTTAAAGTGGGGCATCTATTATTACTGTACGAGGAATATTTTCACATATTTGTGGTTGGATATTTATTGATCTGATTTGATAGAGATTTGTAAAGTTTGGTGTTAACTTTTTAAATGCCTCAAGTGTTCAAATTATTTCTTAATATAGTGTTTGAATTTAACTATGTTCGGTGTGTGCGAGTTATCCCACTATAGTATGGTGTAAAATTTTCGATTAAACAATTAAAGTAAATTAATTTGTTTGCCTGTTGAAATAGAACCTAAACAATTTTTTCATAAATTTTGATATTAAAATAACATACTTGTATTTGTTATTGGAACATATAGTCATTTATATTTTTAATTACATTTTACGTCTCCGTGTAATGGATTCATACAAATTAATCTATATTAATGTAAATGTTTTAGTTTCTATTTTGTAACACTAAATTATATAATCTGTTATAAATGCTATAGTAATAATTGAAACAACAGCTGAAGTCATATTTATTTTTAATTATATCAGTATATCATAAGTATATCATAATTTATAACAGCATAATTACGTGTCATTGCGATGATAAAAGGTTTCTTTGAGAACGTCCCATGTTTTCTGTAGACTTGCTTTATTGCGTCGTATAATGTACACACATCGCGCTTCAAAAATAAAGAAATCATGTTTATGTACAGTTACATTTACATGTACATTAACAATTAAAATAAAATCAGAAATAGGATGTCGCTTATACCATTTAAATTTTATTAAACGATTTTAATTTCATTCTCAGACATCATTTGTAAAACTTTTTTTTTTAATTAATAACGAATATCTATTAGATCTTCATGCTTCTTTTGATTATCACAAGTTTACATGCATAGAATAGATGCATGTACTATATATATATACTATAAGTATGTAACATACACAAAATTAGACACTGCGTTAAGTTATGTATTAATATGATACCTTTCTATTATTCTTGAGACTAAATATTTTTCGATATCACAATTCGTCTTAAAAGTTTAAGAAAATGTTAACACTGAATGTAAAGTTATACAATTTGTTTGTTTGTGAAATGTTGCAAAATTATTCTTTTTGATCTATAAAAATATTTTATTGGGTTGGTTGGTTGTATTGCAATCACTTATTTAATATTTGGCAAAAAACGATATTGTTAATATCATTAGATTATTCGCATAGAATATATCATAGCATAATCACAATTGAAAATTATAAATAATAATAATATTTTATATGATAACTTAAAATGACTCGAAATTCTTTAAAAACTTATAATTCGTTCTTTCCGTATTGTAGTGGAAACGTAGAATATTCTGAATTAATCTTAATAATTTAAATTAATTTTAGAATTTAACTCAATTAAGCAAAAATAGTTAAGCATAAATTCATTTCAATGACGTCCTCAAATTGCTTCAATTATTGTCGGATGCATTCTATCATCATGCAAACCTTATTGTCGGATGTATTCTATCATCATGCAAACCTTATTGTCGGATGCATTCTATCATCATGCAAACCTTATTGTCGGATGCATTCTATTATCTTGCAAACCTTATTGTCGGATGCATTCTATTATCTTGCAAACCTTATTGTCGGATGCATTCTATCATTATGCAAACCTTATTGTCGGATGTATTCTATTATCAAGCAAACCTTATTGTCGGATGCATTCTATCATCATGCAAACCTTATTGTCGGATGCATTCTATTATCAAGCAAACCTTATTGTCGGATGCATTCTATCATCATGCAAACCTTATTGTCGGATGCATTCTATCATCATGCAAAACCTTTCGTTATTAGCCTACAAACCTTTCGTGTCATTAGTCTCATTAGACGAACTATAATGTGGTACATATATTACAACATTTAAAAATTAAAATCGATATAATACATGTGGACTTCTCGTTGATTCCCTACTCGCAGTGCTCTTGGTTTTAGTAGACTGATAACGCTGATACGGGAAATGATTAAAAATGTTTTAGCAAATTAGCATCTATTGAATTATTGGTTCATGATTCATTGATTCGTTGATTCTGCCAAGGTTATATGACAAATAACAAAGAGTATAGATTATAATTTTGATAAACACCGTAATCAATAGGTTAATCCGTCTGGGTTTCGCCATTGATCAATACAGAGTATATGGAAACAAACCTGCGACCCTTGAACTATAAAACAGTTCTAGTTCAATGCCTGCGACATTATGGCGAACCAAAGAATTTAGTGTAGAAATATCTAAGAATTACTAAAACAAGGTAGGGTATACACTGCAAATCTCTAAAATTTACAATTTAAACGAGGTATACCTGGAATTTAAACAATGTGAACCTTATAACTCCCTATGATATATAATTTAAACGAAGTATACCTTGCAAATGTGGAGGTATGCTTTACAGGCGTCGAGATATACATTACAGACGTATACCTCGTTTAAATTGCAAATCTTAGAGATTTAAACGATATTTCTTGTTTAAATTGTAAATCTTGGAGATTTACTAGATATACCTTTTTTTAATTATAATTATTAGGAATTTCCACTTAGAAACATTTTGATTCACCATACGACTTTGCAATTAGTGAGCAATGGTAGATTCGCGTGATGGGTATATGTTGTCCTAACAGCACTATAATATTGTAAAACCTATGCCAGACCACCTACCAGCATAAACGATAATGGAGGAAGCACAGACAGTAACTCCTAGAGTAACCAGAGAAAGCAGATGAAAGTTGAAGTTAAGATAGCTTCCGATTCCATCTGCCAGCCAGTCGCCAAAGTTCCACAGCATGTAATAGATCAGGAAGTAGAAGCCAACTGCTTTTGCACCAAGAGGTCGAACCTTACGTCAGAAATAAATAATACTAAAATATAAAAAATATTCAGTAATTAATATCAACAGTCAATTCATAAAAATAGTACAAAAATTATCATATATATACATCAATATAAAAAGGTTGTTACTGTATTAATACGTATAAAAAACAATATTTGCCTCAAAGATCAGTGATGATAAAGAATTTTAAAATATAGCTACATCAAATAGGCTACTGAAGCATATTCATCGGTAAGGATATCTAGACTTTGCCATTTAGTTATTTTGTATCAAAGGATTTTGATCTTAATTTGTTTAATGCAAATCGGCTCTTCTATGTAGTACCTAAATAGGGTTTTGTAAAGAAGGACTGAATTCTAGTATATTTTGTCGGTGTGGGTTGTGGTCTGCTGATAAGTTCTAATAAGGACGAATTGCTTCAGTGGTATATTTGAAAGGTTTCATTTAGTGCGAATATTAATTTTCTCATATTCTAAGTACGTTATTATACTTTTTTCTTTTTATAGTTACATATCAGTTTTTTTTAGTGTTATAGCTACATTTAGAGACACAAATATTGGAAAATTACATATTTATAGCATTCTATATATTCTTGTAGGGTCATTTACAAACGTTTTCCACGGTGTCTTTAGTTGTCAAAAAGACAGTAAAAAGCATAAAAACAATGGAATAACCGTTATTTTCATTTAATAATTTCATACTATTATATTTGAATGATTGCACTATAAGTAGGGTGAAATTTGTAGAATTTGATTCACAATATAGTTCATAGATTTTATTACCATATACTGGTCAACAGATTACCACTTACCACTAATACTACTGTTGTTTTCGATTATCATTCTCACCTACATGATAGTGTCCCAGCTAACATACTTTTTTTAATCATAGGCATAACAACGTAGTTAAATTCGTATATATGTTAGTTTAATTAAAATGTTTAGTTCAAACGATATAGCAGCCATGTACAGCGTCACTGACCATAAATATTGTAGAACCATTTACAATAATATTATACTTTTACTCCAGAGAAGTCGTGTGAAAAAATGTTGTAATGTAATAAACAATTTTATATCTAACCTTTTGTAGAATTTACTAAATAAGTTATATATATATATCAATGTAATTTTGCAATTTGGTTGATAATAAAATATGTTTATTAAACATTTTTTAAATTGTTTAATCAAACTATTGTTCACTTCACATTACAGATTTTCTCCCAATTTTAAACTACAATTCTTGAATAAACCTACTTTTAGTACATAGTATAAGGGAAAGGCAATGATTATAATTCTTTTTCAAAAACACAACATGCATCCACGAATATTAACAGCTCTGACATATACCTGATCAGCGCCTAGTACAGCCAATATTATACGTGCCATCCCACTACCTAAAGCGACGAGCAGAATGATCATTAAAATGAAGGCGGCACACTTCTCGTCGAAAAACCTTTCCGACGACAAAATCGTTTCCGTTGAGGAGGCGCCGGACATGTTGGCCATGAGGTCGGACGGACGACAGAGCAGAGGCACAGTTGGTCCCAGGTCGTCCTGCGCATTGAGGTAGAGCAGAGAGAGTCCGAACACTCCGAACAGGTAACCCAGATAGAGGATGACCACCAGCAGCATACGGTGGACTAGAAAATCTGTGGTTGTATGTACAAATAGGTGAAGGCCACATGTTGTAGGCCAATTATATCATAAATTTTTCTTCGAATTTCTTTTCCGCATAAAATAAAGTCTTTATATAAATAAAAATTATCAATTGTTTTACAAGTATTATGGAGATATATTAAAGGTATAAAATATATCGCCATATATGGTAACGCTAAAATCTCATGTAGAATTTATTAAAATTAACATTATCTACAAAACCCTGCGTCTTACCCGAACAGAATCAAAAAGTTTTTTATACTTGTAAATGTAGTAAATGTAACAAGACATAGGCGCTGTTAATTTTTTTTTGTATTACATATTTTTACAAAATTCAATTAGAATTTTATTATGATTTGTTGTACGTTTTTCCATTGATGAAGACTGAAAGAATTATGAGAATTAATTAATTTGAATAAAAATATAGATTAATGTAATAAGTCAAGCAACATTTATACTTCCATCCAATATAATAAAAAATAAATTGTTTAATTTACAATTACTTTTTTTACTGTGGTTATCACAACATTTTGGTCAATATTTTTTTAATAACCTGTTGTATATTACATATTGCAATTTTGTATAATATAAATATAATTAATATTCTTACAGAGTAACATTGATCACAAAATAATAAATTTAGTAATTAAAATCACAATTACGGATTTAGTTATTTTAATAATCTTGTGATAATTCATATTACAATAAGTAATATGTTGCTTTTGCTCAAGTTATGGGATTTAATAGAATTAAATAAATTTTTAAATAAATATAATCGTTAAAGACAAAAGTTCAATATTAATTAAAATAAAGAGATTTCCTAATTTAACGGTTAATTCAATAATAACTAATTATATGTTTTATAATTATCATTATTACTACTTTTGATTTTTGTTCAACCATTTGCAAAATTATTCAACAATTGTTTACTTTTTCATAAGAATAAGTACTAAATACATAAATAATTAATCAACACTTTTTATGGCTGCAAAAAATAATGTAAATTTGGATTTTAAAATGTTAATGGGATCTGAATAATCTTCTTCAACTATTTTATATTACTCATTAAAATACAAGTACTGTCGTTAGTAATATTAGTCAGTCAGTCAGAAACTCCTAAATTTTTTATTGTAACTATAACATTTATTAATTATAGACAAACAGGATGTTATCAGTATATTTATTTATTCTGTTTATATATGTGCTTCTGTTTCGTGTTAAAACCACTATTAGATGATTTTTACTAATGGTAATTTCACATGTTATTCCTTACTGACGTGCGAATATTGTTACAATATTAAATGGCAACAATTTTTATTGAAAATTATTAAGATTTAATATGCCTCACTTTAACGTTTTCCAATGAACTCCTTTTAGGTGAGTGGGGTATTTTTGTATCTCTAAATATCGTGAATTTATCTTATATATATATATATTTAGTTTTCAATTGTTGGTATAAATTGTTTATATAATATTTCATTAATTATTTGATTAATATTAATTTGATTAATAATTGGCGGATACAGCATTTTTACTTACTAAGTGGGGCGAAAACATTAAAAAGGTTAAAACACGGTGGGTCAAAAGTTTGCAAATTTTTCTCAAGTTTTTGCCCGATTATAATAAATTTGAGAAAATATTGTGACTTACAATCTTGAAATTTAAATAGGGGTAGCCTACCTCACGCTAAATACATAATCAAATATTTATAAAGTTAAAAAATGAAATGGGATGTTTAATTTTAATATTGAAGGCTGACAATCAACTATTAAACATATACTTTAATAACTATATAGATTGTAAACTTAATATGCGCCACATTGATAGTTTAGGGAAGGCGCGCGCAGAATCCCCCCTTAAATTTGTCATGGAGTAAAAGTTTTGTTTATGTTAATATATGTTATAAGAATAATATAATTAAATTAATATAAAATAATATAATATAAAATAAGATATTAAATTCAATTCAATTATTAAAACTATTTAATTAGATGCTGCAGATAATACAAATAAATTAAATATTTTTTTTTATTTCTAAACATTAAACAAAATTCTAAATATCATTACTTTAAAAACGACAATACCTCATAAGTTATAGTCGGAATTCTATATATTTATGGATATCTAATTTTTCTATATTGTGCATTAACAAAAGTTTTTCAATTAAAAGTTTTAATAAAAAACAACTGTGTAACGGATATGTTTTTATATGATACTTTATGAAGTTTTATTGAAAATATTCTATAACTATATTACAACAGAACCGTAAATCACAGAATATCACAGAATATCCTATTATTAATACTTGTGAGCTGTCTTCAAAGAGTGTGTATACACCCCGTGTTACGGTAGATAAATTAGAGGCATTATAAAAATAATGATAAACATCAAAATTACATTTAAAATTGTTTTAAATTCTTCAAAAGCATTATTTCTAACAATTTCATTCTTTTCGCCATCGTTTAGAATTATTAAGTAAATTATTGACAAAATGTTTCAAACTGGTTTAACTTATTTATTGCACACATCAAACGTTTTTTACATTGGGTGTAACTGCAGATGTTATTCTGAGTAAATAGGTAATTACATAAAAAATTATAGTTAAACATTATGTATAAATTAATTCATTAAATAAAAATCCTTTTATTTGAAACGCTTGCATATAGTCATGCTTTTATTTATTCCTAATTTTTCACTCATCTGGATAAGATTTACTGTACCATTCGAAAAATATCGATCAGTTTATGAAGGTCTGCATTATTTGTATGTATTTTTATTGCCATACAATTGTCTATGCTAGGCCAATATATTGAATAATTCTAATCGCACTTTCACATCAAAATAAATATGATAATTAAATCAAGAATGGCTATTTTTAAATAAGTTTCACAGTCGTCAAATTGGCCTTCGTTCGTATAGAAACACGATTTAAGGTTAGATTCAACAATATTCACTAAGGCTTACCACATGATTATATCCTTAACAATTAATCGATTAAATATTTTTATATATTATGAAATATTGGTAAAATACGGTTTAACCAATTTAACCTATTATCCATTAGGTTATCTAATATGCCAGTAGGACTTCGAGTCTTAAGGAAAGAAATGATAAAATCTTCACGTGAGAGTCGATCATCTTTAGACCAGTGTAGGTTGGGATCTATTAGTGTGACTTTCGTGTAATTTTCATTATGGCCTGGTTTGTTAAAATGTTCTCCAGGCTCGATGTTACAAGTCTTGCCGCGTTAGATCATCCTTGTGTCAGATTCATGGCCATTAATTCTATCTAAACACTTTAAATTCGTTAAATATGTAAATTTTATTCTTTAACACTGATCTAAAGATGATTGACTCTCATGGGAAATGTTTTAAATTTTTTTCCTTAAGACTCGAAGTCCTACTGGCACCAATAAACGTCATGGAGATTTAGGCAAATATTTTTATAGTTGTTTTTAGATTGTAAATTAAATTAATATTTTTCAAAACTGCTTAATGATTTGTTTGTAATATATAAATTGTTGTATTAATTTTAAACTATTGATTATCTTGATATAATTTATATTGATTGTATTTTAATTGTGTAGTTTTTTAATGTTATTTTGATATATTAACTTATGCCTTGGTAAAGAGAACACGTTCTCGAAAACGCGTTCAGCTAAAAAAATGTTTTAGATTTATTTTGAATATTTTTATTTCTTCAAGATTCAGTAAATTCATTGTTGTAAACAATAAAACATTTTTAATACGCTTCAAGATAAATAACCGTTGTCCATTTAAAGTAATATTTTTTTTACAGAAATATTACACAAGTGTCTGACTTATTAATTTCTATCATAATTTCTAATCCTCTTTCCTTAAAAAATTCATCTATTTTTCAGTATTTTTGTAAATAATTATATAATCAAAAATCGGAAAACATTTTAAACTGTTTTTTATGTAAAACATAATGTTTTGACTAAATTTCATTAAATATCATGTGAATCATATATTAATAAAATATTTAAAACTGGAAGACTTCCTATAAGAATATATTTATCAAAAAATTATAATTTGTCACTTACATAAATAATTAGGTAGATTAGGATAAATAAGGTTGGGATCATTTTGTTAAATTAAAAATTTTACTGTATTTATTTCAAAAAGTTAAAATACTGTTCTAATTGTCAGTTTAACCTTATTGCCGAAACTTCAATATTTCTCGACGACGATTAAATTTATCAAATTCTTCCAAACCATTTTAGTCATATATTTTGTCAAGTAATTTACTGATGGCATGCCCGCACTGCGGTTAGTAATTAATAACTATTAGATTATTATAATTATAATTTAATTTTTTTTTTTACAATATATAGTTGTATTTATGGAGAATTAAAAATATATATATAATAATAACCTTGTTCAGTGGTAATAAATTTATCTACGAAAGTTATTCATTCAAACTAATTTGTATTATAACAAAACATAAATACTACCTACTACTGTAAAATGTAATAAAAAACATATAATTTAACAAGTATATTATACTAAACTTCTAATATTGTACTATACACTAAAAACATTTGTTTAAAATAATTTTTCCGAAATGCAATTCTGAAAAAAAAAGATGCGATATTTTTTCTGTGTAAGAACGTGAACTATTGTAATATTTTCTATTTCCTAATTTGCAAATAAATACCTTCGGAATATTTCCAGTGTGTACAGGCATATAATATACATATAATATACATGTTGCAAATAGATATTTAATTTAAAATATTTCCAGTGTATAGTCACTTTTTATAACAGCTACTGCCTACATTTCCAGTTTTTCACAGATAGCCATGGTTACTACATAGACACCACACTTTGAAGCTTTTATCAGATGGGTTTATTGAGATTGCATTTTTTGAAGGACTGACGCAATAGTTATTCGAAATAAGTGGTTTGATGACATTAATGTTTTATATTTAAAATTTTTTGTTTGGCATGGCAGATCTCTAAGAGTAGTTGATAATTTAAAATTATATTTTAAACATGGTCCAGGGCCGAAAATGTGGGGCTCAAATGCGTTTTTATTTTATGGTGTTTTTAAAACATTGGATAATACAATTTGTGTAAGTGAATTATTGGTTAAGTTTAATGATCACGCACTCTGTCAAATAATATACCAAAATCGTTTGATACTCATCTCGCTTTTAAAAAGCTGATTTATTGCATCATTAAGGATCATTGTATATTAAGGAGTGTTTTTTTTACCGATCTCTTCATTTGAATACTACAATGTATTTAATAATTTTTACTTGTACTGCGTTTTTCAAATCTTTCCATGTTAAATTCTCCTGTTGATTTTTCTGTATTTCCTGCATACATGAAATTGTGTATATATAATGCGACGCCATAAATGCCCCATAAGATACCTACACACACATCAATGACTTTCTTTAACAGCATCAAAAGTTCTATCTAGAAAATTATAAATAAATGCTATAAGATAGTTATAAGATATATTATTATAAATGCCACATACAACTATCTTTGTCTACAATAGCAAATATAATAACCTATAATTTAAAGAAGCAATCTTAATTTAAAAATACGAACCCAAAATAAATTTTATAATTGAGTGTGGGTAACTACAAACACAACTAATGTTTTAAACATTTATTTCCTTTGTCTATGATATCTACAAACTTGAATATAGACAGATTTACTGATATTTAATGTTATTAATATTGAGAGTCATATTTATTCAATTGTCAAATTACTTCGAATTAAAACAATTATTGTTAGGCCTATTATTATTCAGCGTTATACCGCTGAAATATTAAATCTATTTTTATTCGCAGGTAATTAAAATTCTTACTTCATTTTAGAAAATATATAGTAATTAATAAAAATACAAATTTGTTGTGAACATTTTCATATCTTAATTAATTTAAAAGCATTAACATATTCATAATTACACATTACAACAATTAATTATGGTACTCATATTTTAGCAAGTTAACCATGCATTGCATTTACCATTTTTGCTAAGAATGTGATTCTAACAAATTTCGTTTCCATTTTTAAGTTTACGATTTAGACTATCTATAAGGCCAGCTGGCGTTTGTTTTACTTTCGTAGATAATAGTTTGTTTGTTTTCGATAGAGTTAGGTAGATTGTGGTGCGCTCCGTAAGCAATCGTTGATATGTATTCAGCTAATGTTAGAAGGTATTTAGCAATTGATTATCAAGATTTAGTTATTGATGATGAGTATTTAGTTACTGGTGATAAGAATTTAAATATTGCTCTAGGATATATTTTATACAATAGCATTAAAGTATTGCTTCCTGCACAGGCACCAACGTTAGGAATTATACGACAACAAATTAATGAAATTAACTAGTAAACTCACGAGATAATTGTATGCTAAACATAATCCTTTAGTATCATCGAGTAAGTTTCCGGACTTCAACAGTTGCTAATTAGCTATCGGCAATGGCAAACTACCAACTGTATAACTAATTATTTTTCAGCAATTGTTAATTAATCAAATATATAATTAATTACGTGTGTTTATAAACATTTTTAATTACCATTTCTGAATAAGAATAAAAAATTAACCTATCCTTTGACAAAAAACAACTTATCTATTCTATAACCATAGTTGCTAAATATCTAACAATAACTTTTAAATATCTGTTGATAATTGCTGAAAACACAATAATATCTGAATATCTTACAAAAATTGAAAAATATCCATTTAAAAAATTATACAGAATGACATCTATCAACGATTATTAAAGTTGAGATTCGAAATTGAATTATCTCTGGTAAAATAATAATTGGTATGAGAGAAAACCATTAACATCTTTTAACATCAATTAACATCAATTTCACAACAGATATTTATAATAAATCAAAAAGTGTTCACATCCAGACTGTAGCCATGATAATTAGATAAATATTAGATAAACAATTATATAATCATGTAATTTTCCATTATAAAAGGGAGGTTTAAGTTATACTCATTCAGATACTCATGAACTGTTAATTATATTTTGTATATTCATTATTAAAGCAAAATATTACTTACTTTCAGCTAAAAAATATTTTTAACAAGATAAAATTTGGACTCATTTATTCATTTAAATAGTACTAAATAAAAAATACCAGCATGCTTTCTGGTATTAAAATACTAATGTGAAAGCGTCCCATACATCGATTATGATGAAAATCCTGATTATATACTTTAATAATGAAATAGTCACGATGAATATTCGATAATGATTTTTGAATACAAAATAATATTCCTCACATCTAAATTGGTTTGTATTGATAGTATCTGTTCTCTCAGTATAAACGATCATTGGAAATCTATAGAAACCAGGATCTAAAAAAACTCAGCCAGAAATAGGCTACTGCTTTCATACTTTTCTCGTATATTCTAAATTAGTACATTCTGAAAAAATGGCATTCCCAACAACACTTTCTTGTTATTATACTGTAGCACTTCATAAAACGAATGATTACATAGAGTTATAATTAGTAATATAATAATATCATTAATATAGATAAACAATTATATTTCTATAGATGATTACATATGCAATATATTGTTGCTTACAAAGTTCAATCAAAGGTTAATCAACAAAAATTACGTTGTTTATAATTGTATATGCTGTTTCTTGCTGTTAACAGCAAAATTAAAAAAGTTTCAATTATTTTCTTCTGTGCAATTTGAATTTTTACAAACGAAACAATTTAAACAATTCATGTTTAAATTTTGAATCTGTAGTTAAATATATCAGAAAATCAAAACTGTTACTAACCGCAGTTCCCAAGTCTGCAATATGAATAATCAACATTTTAACCGGATAGGTCAAATATTTTATTTCTTTCCCAAATGCAATAGAGGAGTATAAGAAATTTGGGATGGCACATACCACAAATACGCAATTTAATTTAATAATTGTCTTCGTAACTTTAATTGAGCCCACATTCATTTCTTTTCGAAATCGGTTCATTTTTTTAATTTGCAAAATGAGAAGCAAACTAGCAATCAAACAAGTAACCAGTGGAATCACCGGATGGATTATTGATTCCGAGTAAGCCCTGTATTTAGCAATTGAGAATGACATTGTCGCTATTAAATAAAATATGATTCCCTCATCAACGCATATGATCGACGATAGAAGGTAGTAAAACGGTGCAGAGAGTCCTAACTGGACTACTATAATACCAACACCTATTACATTGATCAATTTCGCCCTTATATCATTAAAGGGACGAGATATACTAATGTATTGAAGAACGGCAAGAAAAGCAAGCAGATATTTACTGGAATTATTACTCGCAATTTCTGTAACTGTAACAGCACCGTGACTTTCCCCCAAAATACGCATTACCCACATTGGGGCTCCAGTCACAAAGTTGTCGTAATAATGATACACCGTGTCGATAACTTCAGCGAATTGTCGCATCAAATTCGCCACCGCCATCCAAATCATGAGATGGTAACGGGAAGTATAGGGCAATTTTCGCAAGACAATAATGTTTACAATGTTAGCCACAATTCCAAGACTCACAATGACAAGCATTACGCATACGATGGTCATGAAAGCAACACGAAACCAAACTGAATCTCTGCCTTGCAAAACAGCGCTGAATACAATTGAACAATTAGCTACATAAACAAGGCGGCTCATGATAAATCTGAAAAATATATTATTATAATTAACTACATTAAACTTATAGCTTATAAAAATTATCAATACAAACAAATTTAATTCAGAATGATAGAAATTATATATTTTCAGTTGTTATAGATTAAACAAATTTAAGATAAATGTGTGTAATATGTTTTCTCAAAATATTATTTATCAACGTTAATCAGTGATTTATTGATATAAATATATGTATACACATAAATATGTAATTTAGTCTCAAATTCTTGTCAGAGAAGTTGCTCCAGAAGTGTTAATGGTAATTTACAGAGTTTTTATTTGGTATTGTGTAATAAAAAATATTTATTTCGAGAACATTTTGTAAGTAGCCTATTAGTAATTCATGTATTTGTATAACATAATAAGTCGTCTTTACAGGAAATCGTGTTTAAAAATGTGTGGTTGTAAAAAAAAAGTCTTATTCAAATGTATTTGTAAAAAAAAATTTTAAACTTTCATTAACATATGTGCATTGTCACTATAGAAAGAAAAAAATTTAAATGTGTTTATTATTTTTCGATATAATACGATATGTATTTCATTAATATCAAATTTTGTTCTGCATATGGTCGTGTGATTTTTCAATAAAGAAATTGTTTAATTGTTGATAGACAGTATGTTCTAACTGAATGTGTTAAGTTGAACTTTTAATGACTAAATGCATAAAAATATAAAGGATACCTGAACAATATTCTCAGAATTGAGTAAATATATATTTTAAAATATTTATTATCAAAACCTAAAATTTATTAGTTAAAATATTTAATCAATAATTAATACCAATTGTATTACCTTTCAGAAGTAAAATTAACAATGAGACAATGCTTGGTTCATATCCTAACCGGTAAATAAATAACACCATTTAAACTATTCCCGACTGACATATTTAGTTAGTATTAGTTGAGTTTTATACGACCTATAATATCAATTTGTGTCAAACTAAAATTGTTATTCGTTTAAAATGTGTTTGAGGATCGCAAGCAATTATAAAATATATGTACCTATCTGCAAATTAAAACTCATGTTTTCCAGAATACATTAATAGTTATAGCGTTTGTATAATCTCCAAAAAAAATTGAATAGTTGAAGAAATATGTTTAAAATTTTTATATTAGTTGTTGAAAATAATAAATTTTAAAGAAATACATTATTAATTGAAAAGTTTGCAGAACATAACTATACATTATCTATTACAATGATAAAATAATTAATTGCGCACTGCTTGATATAGTTTTATATGTTTCATTAATAAATACACCAATATATTGTAGACACTTTGTTTTAGTCGAAAGCAATTTACGGAAATATTCAAAATCAAAATAATAATATATATATTTAATCAGTTTTTAGCCCTAATTTAATAGTGTATTAATAATGTCATATCTATCAGTTACATTTTCTTACTTACCTATATTATATTATAGAAATTTTGTTATAGAAATAAAAAAGAATGGACATTTTTAATATATGTTATATTGTTTTTTGAGAAAATCAAAGTCTTCCAAAAATTAAATTTTTGAATTTCTTGGAAAATGCAGTTTTTTTAATTACATAATTTGTTTATTAATTTGAAGAATCTGCATTACATTGTATTTTTAGTGATTTACTTGTCTTTAATTTAAACATTATAATACGATGATTGATTTGTCATAAAAACAAAGTTACATTCCTGATTCTGTCAATGATGATTTGACATTAAAAAGGCTTAATTCACGCTAATTTATAAACGATTTGATATTAAAAATAAAGTAACGTAATATCTTATATTTTAAATGATGATTTGGCTTCAAAGATAATGTTGAAAAAACGAGTCCTTCTAAACATAATTGTGAGATTAATGTTATGTCTGTTAAAATTTAGTTTACTTACGATTTATTTTTAAAAATCCAAATAATAATTTAAAAATCATCAATATTAAAAATTAAACGACGAATTTATTAATTTAAAAACTGTCAATAATTCTGATTAAATTAAATAATTACTAAATAAAATAAATAGTAGTATTTAAAATGTGTATATATATTATATTATATGTTTTTCTAAAATTATACCGTTTCCTAAAATACCTTTATATTTATTTTTTTAGTTTTTTTAGTTTGCACACTTAGTTTGCACACTTTTTTACTTTGCACACTGTAGTTTGCACATTTGCAGTTTAGAAATAGTACCATATTTGTCATCTTTGCCAATTTAATATATTTTAATAATATATATACTTACGAAAAGGAATAAATGTTATATTAAAATGTGATTTATCTATATTTTGATTAGTTTAACTAATTACATATAGAATACATATAGAAACGGAATTATCTGTATTTAAAAAAAAGCTTTTCTAATCATTTTTGCTTTCATCTACGTCTCCCCCCTCACAACCTTTTACTACTCTATCAATGTATTGTAACTTGCAATTGGATATTTTGACTTTTAAATCTAATAAAATATGTAACACAGTATAATTGCATATATATATTAATAAATACGGATCGGAATTCTTTTATGTCTATGGAAAATAACCATACTACACGTATAAATTTTAATTAATAATTACACTTTATAATTGATACATATTACCTAATATATGAATGAATTTACTTAATCAATATAAATTAATATCTAAATAAAAAACATGAAATACAAAGTCTATACGCAGGCCACTGTAGTAGCTAAGGGTCGTGCTAAGATTGCCAAAAAAGTAAACGCGAAATTATTTGCAAAATTTTTGTCAATATACAAGTAAACAATTAACTGAGGAACTTTTCATATCTAAAAAATTGTAACATTATTGTGAAGAACGTATCCCCGCTCAGCAAAGCTGGCTACCAGTCAATTATGTACATACCTGCAATCACTCCGCCCCCAACCGACATCGTCATCGAAAGGACATCAAGCAAGAAGATGGCAACAGAAATGTTCTTCGGATTCCAGTGATACTGTTTCGTTGTTAGAAACGACTTGAAATTCAGAGTTGCCGAATTATAAGCATAATGTTCCAACAGATTGGCGACAAGAACGAATATTGCAGCTAACCAGCATTTTACAGATCCAAAGTGACTCATACTACGAAATCTGTAGATCGTTTCTTCTGACATGATTCAATTAAAAAAGAAGCAATGTTTCTATATCTGTTCAGTTTCTTTTTATTTAAAAGGTTTTATGTATCAACTCACATCATGTATAACATTGATACAATGATTACGCCATAATCGAACAATGAAAATTAGTAAATAAATGCTCTTCGGATAATCTATCTGCACTTTGAACCATCTTTATCTAATTAAGATCGACCTATGCTCTTAACATTATAGGTTATATTTATAATTGAAATACCCAGGTGGTTATATACCTCGTAAATAATATTATACTTCAAATAAACTGAAAACAATTTGGTTAATAGTCATAAACAGTAATGTTTATTGATATTGCTCTTTCCAATTGAAAATAATTATGTTATTGATGTATAACATCTTTTATTCCAAAATGACCAAGTATTACTTTCAATTGATGAAGACACAGTTTATTGATTGATCAAACAAGTACTTATTGATCGACTAAGTACTGATTGATCAACCAAGTACTGATTGATCAGTCAAGTACTGATTGATCGACCAAGTATTGATTAATCGACCAAGTACTGATTGATCAAACAAGTACTAATTGATCGACCAAGTATTGATTGATCAGCCAAGTACTGATTGATTAAACATGTACTGATTGATCAACCAAGTACTGATTGATCAGTCAAGTACTGATTGATCGACCAAGTATTGATCGATCAGCCAAGTACTAATTGATCGACTAAGTACTGATTGATCAAACAAGTACTGATTGATCAAACAAGTACTGATTGATCACTCAAGTACTGATTAATCGACCAAGTACTGATTGATCAGTCAAGTACTGATTGATCGACTAAGTACTGATTGATCGGCCAAGTACTGATTGATTAAACATGTACTGATTGATCAACCAAGTACTGATTGATTAAACATGTACTAGTACTGATTGATCAGTCAAGTAATGATTGATCGACCAAGTACTGATTGATCGACCAAGTACTGATTGATCAACCAAGTACTGATTTATCGACCAAGTACTGATTGATCAACCAAGTACTGATTGATCAGTCAAGTACTGATTGATCGACCAAGTAATGATTGATCGACCAAGTACTGATTGATCAACCAAGTACTGATTGATCAGCCAAGTACTGATTGATCGTCCAAATACTGATTGATCGACCAAGTACTGATGGATCGACCAAGTACTTAAACAGTTTCTTATTATTTTGTAAAATTATTACACCACTCCTATCTTTTTAGAGTTTTAATATATTTTAATTTCCTGTTTATTTTTTAATGACATGGTTTAAAAGATACGAAAAACTTTAATATAAAAAGTAATAAAATTATAAAAGAATACTTAATAAAACAGAAAGTATAAAATTATTATAAGTAGTATATTAGTTGTTTATTTATTAATATATAAGTTAACCCTATGATCAAAATCAATTTAAGTAATTTTATATTATTCCTACTTATTGTGGTACATTAGTTCTATTTATTTATGCAATGAAATTATTACAGATGTTAAGTTAGTTTCCAAATGTATCATTGACTTGGATTAATCAACCAAAGAATGTCTGAAAGTTCTGGATGTCTGGCCCAATGTGGCGCAAGTTAAAAATATATAAATTAATAGATAAGAACATTGTTTATTGCAGATTATAAACTAATTTATTATTAATTATTTAACTACATTTTTTATTTGTTACGAAAATAAATCTTCTGAAATCCTTGAAGATGTTTTCTCTTCGTACTGGAAAGTTTCAGAATATTCATATATTGATATATAGTACTCATAATGTGCAAACTTGAAACTTTATTTTATGGAAGTCGATAGTAACAAACCGTGACACAGATTTGAATTGTGGAATTATGCCTTCCAAGATCACAAGACTTTTGTTGACACCATTGACCATAAAAGTAAAATATGACCAATTTGATACCTCAAATCGTCTTAATTTGTCCATATCAATATTTGTGCCACATTTCAAGGGGAGGAGGGGGGTAGTTACCCATTCGCTTCCTCTTTGTATACATGGCCCATATGTTTTAGAGACTACACCTTTACTGCACAGCCTTCATGTCTTACTATGCAAATACTAATTAAAATTCAAGTTCTTATGTTTACTCACCATGCTTCAACGTTTCAAACCGCACTAAAAGGCAACCGTCGTCAATACGTCTCATTTTCAAAACTGACATGTGGTCGTTCCCATTCGGTCTCTTCTATTATTTTATAGAGCAACATGATACATTCCCCTATGGACATTTCTATATTTGAAAAAGTCAAAAGTCACTTTAATGTTTTACATGTTTTGCATATGAATATCTGTTTCATATCTATGTAATGTTTATTTTGTATTTTATCTCAGGATATACACATTATATGTACACTGTATAGAAATACTGACATTGCGCTTAATTTACGGTGCTTAATAAAAATAAATGATTAGAAGTTACATAAAATAATCATTGTTATTATTTATTAAATTAATAAATGTATTTATTTAAAAACAAAATCATAAACAAAAAACAGAAACCAGAAACTACTTCGAGACACATAACTGAACATTAACCTGTGTCAAATTACATTTAAACAAACATTACAATATGCTTATTATAATATAAAAATGCATTCCTTGATGCATAATTATAAATATAAAAATCGCTTTCATACAGTAGGCCTACATAAAACTAGTTTTTAATATTTTTAAATTCCGGAACAGTTATTTAATAATGACTAATAACTATTTTTAGAATAACAAAAACTGTAATGAATATTTGTATACATAATTTGCAGTGTTGTCATCACAAACATTCAGATTAATGAAACATGAAATAGGTAGACAAACATTTGGGAATAGGCCACGTGTGTTCGAAAAAGATATTTTCAAGTAATTGTAGTTAAATGTAAGATAGGAGAAAATTAATCAATAAAAAAATCAACTAAGTGATTCGTTTTCCGAGTTGTTATACAATTACCTCTTGCTTTAGTAGTATTTTTTTTAATTTTCGTCCGTAGAAATATAAGAAATATTGAAAAATACATTTTCCATTTTGAATGACTGAAATTTGTATTAATTTGGGTAATTATTAGATTAGTAGAATATAAATTATATAAATTAGAATTATTAGAAAAATTAGAATATTACAGAATTACATCCAACAATACATTAAATCAAATAATACATTAAATAAAATTATACATTATTTGTATATAAGTTGTATTATTTGATTAAGTGTATTATTTGAATAAATGTATTATTTGATTTAATGTATTATTTGATTTAATGTATTATTTGATTTAATGTATTATTTGATTTAATGTATTA
>JAUZND010026583.1:0-23935 GCA_034780555.1 Coelogynopora nodosa
TTCGAAATATGTTGTAGTAGCTTTTGATGAGTCCTTGAACAAAGTGTTGAACATTGCATTACTTAAAAGCACTGTATGATATGTGTGTTGCAAATTGATTTTGAAATATCGTCAGCTAAAAATATGTTTTAAAACTGGCTTTTTTCTAAAAAAAATAAATGCCTGAAATTTTCAATAAATATCTTAATTTTGCCTTAAATTATCACTGAAAAAATATTTCCTATAACGCTGGACACCCTGCCTAAGATTTCAATTGTTATGTAGATACAATTTATTAGTCTATACAGTTAGCTGATATATTAATATAGTATGTATTTTAATCCGCATCGATCTTCTAAAAACAATGATTTATTTAATCGGTTATGATTTATATTTATTATTATAACTCATGATTGTTGTGATAATTCAATCAAATAGTCAATGTTTTTGTCACGTCACTGACTGAAAAGTATAATCTCTGCTATATGTGTCCATGTAGGATGCTATTTTATTTAAAGGTTTTCTAAAAATATACTTCGTAAGATTTCACATTTTGATTGTACAGAAGAAACAATTTTCCCAGACATTTTATTATTATTTTTAAATTGCTCAGTTAATCCTGCCATGCTGCTTCTATTTTTGCTTTCAGCTTCTTCTTAAAAAGGTTATGAAAATATATTTTCTATAGCAGCCATAGAAAACTGATGCTGGCAAGTCATCAAGAAAATGAGACCAAAGTTTAATATAAAAGTTTATAACTTTAGTTGAGCAATAATAATTAATTTTCTAGTCAACTTGAGTATGGCAGTAGATAGGTATTATTAATTATCTACCGTTCCAGATCAGAGTAGGATGCCGTGGTCTACCTGATTAGGCGATTACATCGATTTATTCTGCTCAAAACGACAACTTGTACACTCTGTATATTGTCTGTTTGTACCTGGATACTTCTTGAGATCAGCTCGACGGTAATTAACTCTGTTGACACGAGAGTCTGCCAGAGCCTCCAGGAAAGGTGGCAGTAGTCAGCTAGTTGCGGGGTATTGTTCCCCGCTGGCAAGCCCACTTCCGATATTCTCTCGTTTCTCAGGATACCTCACATCTCATCCGACCGACACATGCCATTCCTTCCTGACTTTCTGGAGCGGTCGACTGAACTACCGTTAGTCTCCCCCTCCCCCCACTCCAATCTAGGAATATTTTGTCCTTTCAGTATAGTTGGAGTGATGAGAGTCTACTCTGTTGACTAACTTTCGCTTGGATAGTCACAACTGAACTCTAAGTCGCCTTGGAAGGCGCTTCATCTCACCTCGTTTGACATTAAATGGCCTATCAACCTACCTATTGCGGTGATTTTGAATCAATATCCGTTGATATTTAGTGTACTGTTGTGTTATTGTACTACTATGTATCGTGTCTTGAATAGGGGGTAAAATGCTCTGTCGTTTATGCAAATAGTTCAGAGGCTAATCAAAATGTTACTATATGTTGACATTCATAGCAAACTATTTGGAATACCGTCAAGAATAATCAATTAATAATTAAAACATTTATTCTGAAATTGTTAACAATTTTGTCAATATTAATCAACTGGCAGATAACATCTATACGAGAAGATTATAATATCGTTTTATAGTATATGTATCGTATATTTTAGTTACATGAAAACTTATTTAACTTGGGTTCATGAAACCTTTTATTTTCAAAATAAATACAACATCGAAGGAAAAATTATATAAAAATTTGCGTATAACGTTCTTAGTATAAAGTTTATAAGTAAAAACATCAAAAGCATCATCAACAGTAAAGGTATTAAATGATAATGTGCGCGAAAATACTTCACTCTTTCTATAACATATTGTTGTCCACTCCGGCCAGACTGCGTCCGGTGGACGTTGAGTTGATCAGCGCTATCCAGCACAAGGTGAACGTTGTCCCTGTGATCGCCAAAGCGGACACCTTCACTGCCACCGAGCGCGCGGACTTCAAGGCCAAGGTGATGGCTGATCTGGACCGACACAAATTGGACATTTACCGGCTGCCCGAGTGCGACTCAGATGAGGAGGACGAGGTCAAGAGACAGGACGTCGACATCAAGGTGCCTGGGTTCTTTCAATCTAGCTCTCTTTCTCCCTTTTTTCTGTTAAAATACTTTATCGGAAAGTGTTGGGAAATGTCGTCTATAAGCAATTTTTTCATGATTTTGCACTTCTTGATTTATTTGAAAAGTCTTAAAATTTTAGATTTGGTTTTCTGGAACCTGAAAACTCTTTGATATTTAAACTATTATTTTTAAACTCATTAAAAACACGTTCAATTAAATATATTTTTTGTATTATTATATTATGCTATTGTTATTTAAAATAGTGTTAATGATGAATTTGAAAACATTTTCTTGGCATTTGTATTTTTTCGGCATAATGTCTACTAGTGAACAAGTAACATTTAACAAATATTTTTAGCTATGTTTTAATTGTTCTGTAAAAACAATATATTTCTACTTTTAAAATTCTAGACTTTGTGTCTAGTTTTGTAATTTTGCAATACTTTTTCTGCTTGTAAGTTAATAAGCATAAGAATACTTTATTGGAAGGTGGGAGCTCAAGTAGTGTATACAGGTGTGTCACACTTTCAGCTAAACTGAAAAGTGATTTTCGTCCCATATTTATAATATATATATAATAATAAAAATATATACGAAACACAAGCAGCACAAACTAAATGAGAATCCTAAAAAAACTGCTTCTTGTGTTGTTGGGTATCATTCGGGAGAGTTCGCTGAATTCCATTGTCCCTCTCTCTCCCTACGAAGGCATGTCTGCCATTCTCGGTGATCGGAAGCAACTGTGTCATCGAGGTCGACGGAAAGAAGGTGCGCGGCCGGCAGTACCCCTGGGGGGTCGTAGAGGTCGAGAATACCAAGCACTGTGACTTCATGAGACTTCGGGTCTTCATTCTGAGGTTTGTTAGTTCATGGTTCCCGCGCCTTAGGGAATACTTTACTAGCAAAACAAATTAGGGAAACCACAAAAATGAACTCATTTTAGTAAAAACAGACACAGGAATAATTTATCACACTGTTTTCTTAAATATCAAAGCTAAAAATGTGTAGGTCCTATTCATTTTAGATAATAAAATTGTTATACAAGTATATTAGATTCATAAGCTTACATTTTCTGTTATTTCTGTTTTAGACTTATAACTTTTTCATTATAAAAATAATAAGTAAGCACTAAGCGTAGAGCCAGTACAAATTACTTATTTAGGAACAATTACAATATAATTAATTGTCTGAGGTTCTTGTCTTGACCGTTTTCGCCGTACATATACTTATGTTAAATTAAAAAGCATTTAAAATGAATGTTATATAATATAACATGATTACAAATTACTCTGATAATTTCAAGTTCTTTCCTTCAAATGGATGTATCATGATGAAATAGTAAATGATCAAGTATAAATTATATATGAACATGAATACATTTTTCGTTGAGAAGGATTCGTCAACCAACCTTCATATTACATGAAATTTTATATAATTGAAATAATGATATATTCTAAATTTTATGTAACTAAAGTCTAGTCTTATGTTTTAACCGAAGAATCATAGTATGATAAACTTTATATCAATATGAACTCTTTATCATACACCCCTCGTATGCGCCCCCCCACCCCCACAGAACCCACATGCAGGACTTGAAGGACATGACCCGTGACGTCCACTACGAGAACTACAGAGCCAAGTACATCACCGAGCGGATGAGCAAGCGACAGACGGAAAGGACAGGCACCACCAGCACCACGTAAGGAGTCATTCAGTCACTCACATAGAGGAATTAGTATTTTAACATTCTTTTAGGTTATTCTGAACGATTTTAATTGGTATTTAATTGAATTGCATTATTTTTTAAATTTTGGAATAATATTAATTAGATAGGATGAGATGAGGGGCAAATACCACGAACCGGTCTCTAGATGGATGTACCTGTCGACTACTGTGTCTATCAAAATTCATTAATTTACTAAGTTCAACAAAAATCTTTACTCACTTTAGCAATGTATATATATTATATATTAATATTTTTTTAATTAAATTTATTTATAGCCTGTTTATTTTTGACAATATTTTCCAATAAATATAAAAATAATTTTGCAGGTTATAATCTATTATGTATATATTTTTCTGAATATACTCTGGGAATTACACTTTCCAAGCTAATTGAACAGTGCAAACACAAAAAAAGCATTAATTAATTTTATTACAAGTTAATTTTCAACAACTTTCTAACTGAAAAGGTGAGTGCTGGTACCACTGGGTTGTATCATTATTTCTTAAATTGCACTCTTCTCTGCCAATTAGAACTGCCATTCGGATCAAGCGAGACTCGAGCCCGAGCTTTGAGGCGATTGTGGACACAGACAGCCTCCTCAAGCAGAAGGAGGAAGAGGTACAGTACACTCTACTCAACTCAACTCAACTTCAAATCAGATCAGTAACGAGTGCTCGTATCATGATATCGTGTTAGAAGGGAGGCTGCAAGCTTTATATCATAATGTTGAGATTAGATATTAAATCAATGTTATGTTTTAAAATCGATTTTTTTCTTTCTTGAAGTTCAAATTTTTCAAATTTTAACGCGTGGACACAATATCCATATCGTATTAATTTATTATGCAGTTATTTTATTTCGATCATTTCTGTATTTTGGGAATTTTATTTGTAATCAATGTGGTGTCTAGTTTAAGTACGATTATCGGTCATATTTTTATTTTATATTAAAGTAGTAAATGAAAATATACACCACAAAACATATCAAAAATGAGAAGAAAAAACTGAATTTATTAAAGCAGCTGTCAAATATAGTATCAACATTTTTTAATGATATCAAGATGATCTAAAAAAAACAACAACATTCGATACCAAACTCCAGAATAATCAAACAAAGAAATGTTATTTTATCAAACTTAATTTTTACATCAAAATTATATTATGTTTAATATCCAAAAATAGCTCATGTTCTATCTGCAGAGCAGTCCTAGACTGAGTGATAAGATGGCAAGTCACAGCTGTTGATTTAAAAAACATCCTACCAAATCCAATAAGGAGAAATGTAACACTTGAACAAGTATAATAATTATAATTAAAAAGGGAGAAGATGTGACTAAAAGGTGTTTTGGTACTTGAATTGGCTTTATATTTGATAATTACATTGTATCACATTTTAGCCAACTCTCACCTGATTTCACATATTGTATTATACAATATAAATAAAAATGGGGTAAATAACATACACACTACGCAAATAAATCGTTTAAGTAAAGTGTATAATATAACAATGGCGAAAATTGTATGATTTAGGAAATACTAGTTTTAATAGAACTATTTCTTTGAGAAATATTTAAATAATAACTTATTAATATCTTTCATAAATGAAATTGGTATTTAAATAAGTTTGACCATGATATTATTATGGATGAGAATTCTGCTCTGAACTGCGGATTTTGAGGCCAAATGAAATTAATGATTTTGTCTAATTCAAGTTTAAAAGAAGTGGATGTTGGGTTGCAAGTTTATGGGCCTAACAATAAATATTTTTCGGGGATTTCATTCACACCTGTTACCATTCATATACTATGATAGTTTGTTAAGACTAGCAAAAACAATTGTAGAAATCATATTTTTTTTATTTTCATTAAAGCCACAAGAAACAAGTTTATCAGAGATAGAAAATATCTAAAAGCAAAATAATCATAATGCGTACAAACTTTGTGATATATTTATTGTAAAAGTGTACTAAACACTGTTCCAAAAACCAGTTCTGATGACTAAATATCGGTTGAAATCTTAGGAAATTTATGAATATTAGGTGTTGCTGTATTATGACATCAATATATCGACTATTATTTCAAAGTTTAAGGGCTAATTAAGAATTAATATTTTTAATTATTAATTCAATTTTTTTTTGCTAATAAGGTCTGCAATGACTGGATTTGCATCATCACCCATTGGGATGCCTTTAAACTGTTTACAAATATAAATCCTAAATTAAATGTCATAATTAAATGGAAAGATATGCTTGACAATACATAATACTTAAGAATTTTGACTAACTTTATTAACAGCAATGTATAACTGTTGGGTATGATTAAATATTTTGTAAATAGTTTTAATAAATCAGTTTAAATATTATTAAAAGAGAAATTGGTATATAGTGTGCTGAAATCAAAAGTTGTGAGATTTATAGCAGCACACCTTTCATTTTATTAAATGCTATAGAATCGTCAATGCTTCAGTCTCTCTACATAAATAAATAGATTAAAAATTTTTAAACATTGAACTGCCAAACAAACAAGCAATATTAGTTATTGTTGAATTATATGCACAACTAATAAATCAAAATTTATAAGGATTTTCATGTAACAGTTGTCCAATATAGGTATGGGATATTCACATCATCTTTTGTATGAAGACCAAATGAGCTTGACACAGCGCTTGACACACTTATTAAAATCGCAAGGAATTTTTGTTTATATTCAAATCTCAGAGAAAACCCATGGAGTTTTGATGCAATCTCATATTTACATAATTTTTCCGTCAAGTTTTTTTACGTGCAAAATTGGCTCAGGGAAAATTAATGTATACTCAGGGAAAACTAAGGGAAAAAATATGGAGAAGGCGCACCGCACCCTGTTGACAGAATAATATTGTGATCTTTAATATATATATTGAATATATTCTCTTATTAATAAACAGTTTTATTATATATTATTATTTGATAGACATCATATTTTAACTTGTTTATTAGAATCATTGTCCACCGATACAATGACAAATCTTTCTTGTAGTAATATACAATATATTTAAATTTAATAATTGTGAATTAGGCAGTATGTTCTGATTATTATGTTTATTTAAGGATTTATTTTCATAAATTTAACTTTGTTAGTAGAAAGTTGAAAAAATCGTAGAAAAAATGCATTTATTTAATTTATTTGTTTAGACCATTTTTGATATCATGTAAGTTATCAAGAATTGTTTCAATCGGTATTGATATTTAACAGCTTAAATAATATTTTGATGATCAGATTTAATGATTCCAAAATACATGTGACGACATAACCATGGTGATTACTAACATTAAATGGTGACCATTTGGGATTGCTTTTATAATCACAAGTTATTTTATTATATAAATCATAAATCTTTAGGAGTAGTGTTTTTTCACTTTATTGTTGTTACTAATTTGTAGCTCAGTTTAAGTCATGTATTATGTCATCAAGTTCTCCAGTATATTTTATGAAAATACGCAAAGTTGAAAGTGCATTAATAAATAGTAGACAGATACTAAACATTTGAGAACGATAACCTCAGTAGATAATGGGCAGTTGACTATGAAAAATCTGTGAATACATTTGCCCCAACCTCAATGCTCGAGGTGTTTAACAACTAGATTCAAAAATTCAAAATTGTTCGATATGCAATATCAATGAATTTTTATAATTTGGAGGGCATCGTGAAAGTTACACTGTAATGCTATGGTTTGACCAGAACAGATTAATATAATATTTTTTAAGACTTTATTATTCTGTTTTCATTTATGTAAGAATTATGACATATTTTAATATATTATGTAAAACTATATTTTTTTAAATCTAGGTAAAAAATCTTTAACATGTACGTTACTAACAAGTGCTACAGCATGCTTTAATTTAAAAATTCAATTATTTGATACATTCAACTAATTTAAAAAAATTGGTTTGGAGATAATAATGGATTCAATTAATATTATCTTCTGTTACCACTAGACTGACTTTGGCATGATTTCTGTTATTTTATATGAACATTATTTATGGCTGGTTGTTTTCAATTTCATCACTTATTTCTCCATGACCAAATCTTTATTAATATTAATGTGACTTAAAAAAAGAATGACTGCGTGGAATTTATTTGTACAAAAAAGTCATTGAAACTCACCGTGTGTATTTGTATATATAATTAATTTAAACATGTAAAACAGAGAAGTTGTTGCATACATAGACTATTTTTTAATTAAATGTTTAATTTAAGTCAAAGAAATAAGTGTGGCCTTCATTGACATATTTATTTATGATAATTTTTAGTGGTTATGTATGAACTAATCTATTATATTTTACTTCGTATTTGAATCCTCGATTTCGCTATTTCGATTAGTGGTCTTCATATTCCGCATATTGCTGTTTTGGCATAGATTAATTACCAGTGTTTTATGCCAGGACGTGGTATAAAAAGGCATCTATACTTTCCTGCATCAGCTGCTGTCCAACAAGTTATTCTATCTGAAATTTTCAAATAAGTATCACATTGTTAGTAATAAAGTAATAAATATTGATCTTCTATTTCTATGTATTCGTTTTATTTTTGTGTCAGTTTCCAAATATTTTGTATAGGTGATTTTTATTAATATATTTGTTATAATATTGTGACAAATTATTAAAGAATAAAGTGCTCCGTTTTCCTCCAGCTCAACCGAATGCACGCGATGGTGGCCAAACTTCAGGAGGAACGGAAAGGTCAACCTCAAGACAACTAGTATCGATTCATATTTGATATCGATCTTCCACCTTCTGCTCCTCCTCCTTCATCGACCCGGCTCGGCCCGACTATCGAACTGTACACTTGAGAATCTATATCATCACCTCTGCCAAGTCCAGTTTTTTGTCAATCTTAGACACCCGGCTGTACCCATCAATGCATACTTCAGTGTTACTCTTCCTTCCTTTCTTCACATCGTGATGGAGACAGTAGTCAAAGACTGTCTTCAAAGTGTGCTATCCATAAACTATATCATTATATTATTTGCTGCAACTTGTCGACTCGACTGATGAAGGAATTCGGCCGTATATATTGATGTCGTTTGACTGGTTTGCAATCATGTCTGACACATTAAAAAAACAGTTTGCCTTTTCTAATATTATAATCGATATCAACCTACTGCTGATTGGAACTTTTTAGCCAATAGGTCATTGTAATTTGGGACGGCTATAACTTACTGCCTGTTTAAGTTCCGCTTAAATGATATCCTTTTATCAAAGTCAATCTTCGAACGTCTTGCTTTGCATTTTTCTTTTATTGGACGTATCAATCTCAATTATGTGCAAATTATATTTTTTATTGTTTTTCCATCAGTGCATTTTAATGGCATGATAACTTCAGTTTATGCCTAACCATGCAATATCAAGATGATAGCTTATTAATAAACAAAAATACTTATTATTTTCTTCAATATGTTTGGTTAATTTAAATATTGTTTTAACTTTTTTCTAATATCCGCTCGTATCATAATGTGCGTGATTTTGAATTGCTAGTCAGCTGTGTAAGTGCATGCTTTAAAACTATTATTATTATTACGTTACAATTACGTATCACATTGTACAAGAAAATTTCTTTATAACAACTCACTTTGCCGACATACATTTTTTACGCTTTTCTCCCGAAAGCATGACGTATGTCGTTCGGTCTTTTACCTTTTATTAGCTGTATTTATTGATTACTTCTATGCTGCCTCCTACAGTAGATCTACTATAAAAACTATATCTCGTAAAGTATTGCTTGAATGGACACCGTAAATGGCGCTGAAAACTAAAAGTTAAAAGTGCCTGTCTACCGTTATTATATTTTCTCCGCATCTCTAATTACTATTGTTCTCTGTAGGAAGTTAATAATGTTATTGAAAATAGTGTCTGAAGAAAATTTATTTCAATTTATCACTGGTGAGCAGTTGACATTTGCTAAAAGTACTTGAAAGTAAATTTAGCAATACACTCCATAATAATCAATAGTAAACGGTTAGCTATGTGCGCTAAAATACATTACATTGTATTGTATAATAATGATTATTTTGTATAAATAAATTTTCTGTAAGAGCCGTTCAGCTCCATTATCAATTAGTTGTGATATTCTTTTCCTCTTGAATTCAATTCTGGAGGTTATCAGATTATAGAAATCTCATATTAATAACCAATTGTTAATTAAGACAGCAAAGAAGACACTCAAAATACATCAGTCTACTTGTCTGTACTTCACTTGTATTAATAAATGGCTAGATAAATTGATAGCTAATTTTCGTCAGTTTTGTATGTACCGCTAGTAATTCTAAAAAGTATAATGTCAGATCGTTTTTGACACATCACGAATTGCTTATAGTGACCTTATATATTTTCAAAAAATATCTGTATTCATTGAGTTAACCTTAAATTGTTTATTATGTTTATATAGTAGCTAAATAAATTGTTTCGAGTAGTATTGCTGTTTTTATGTTCTATTAAGAATTCTGTAGAAGTTTAACGTTGACAAATAGTAACTTATTAGACAGTCCGTGCTTTTTTATTAATATAAGTATTACATGATTCCGATGGCTACCAATTGCTTATAATTTTACACTGCAGGTGTAATCATGGGGAATTGATATTATCTGTACTAGAGTTATCACAGTATTTGTTTCAACGGTAAATATGTATTTATCTGTTATTGCTTTTCATTATTACAGTTATTTTAAATTAACGATTTAATTATTAATATATTATATTAATTATATGATTATATTTAAATCAAAGAAATTTTAAACATAAAATTTGATCTTTGTCGCTATTACTCAGTAAATAGAAATCCCGGTTTCCATAAAGTATTATATGTAGTTTGATTATTATTCAGTTTTAGAGAAAAAATGTTGCATACATTACGGTGAGATATATTACGGTATATATAATATATTAGCAAACTATAAAACAAAAACTTGTATCTCGCGGCATTATTAAAAAAATAAAATTATTTAGTAAGGGAACGTTTATCAGTGTACTAGTTTAATGTACGAAATGCATATTTATTATGACATACGTTAAAGCTATACATGCATTTTACGTTTCCCTTTAATTTTAAAGTAGTAAAGGATATTTAAAATTTTCAATAAGTTGACTATTATAATAATGTGAAACACGTGTTGACTTTTAAATAATTTAGGTATTTTCTTTCATTTTACTTCTATAGTTGAATGCATTTAAAAGTGAAGTCCTTTTACCATAACTCTGAAGTTCTTCAGGAGAACTATATTGAAATGTATACTTTATTGATGTGGCGTTTATTTAATACATTTACTATAATATCAACCATTCGCTCTTTGATGCAATAAAAGTTTAGCACATTACAATTTTCATTTTTTTGTTTTAAAAATATATCAATTAGCTCAGAAAGCCCAGTTGAAAGGGTTTATGACAGTTTGAAAAATGTTTATGAAAATTGAAATATAAACGTAGTCTTTTTCTAAATATGATATTACAACCTGAATTCTCTGACTGTTCTTAAATATTTAAATCTAGTAATCAATTATTATTTAGTAATGATTTCAAACTATATGGTACATAAGGAAATCACATAAATTATTTATAGATATAGGATATTTAGGATATACCTCGGTACTAAAGGGGAGTAATTTTAAAATAAGCTATTGTCTTTAGCCTAGATTAGTTCACCTTAAAAATGAAGTGTGAGTTACAGAAACGTTGAGTGTTTGTGTAATACAATCGTGAGGTAATTAGCGTGTCACATTATGCTAGTTAAACACGATTAAACACTTGTAATTCAATTGTACTGTTAGGTTTAGGGGTTAGTTAATCATTAACTATATATATTGTATTGGATGAGTATCCTCAATATACGTTCAATATACACTGTATTCTTACGCTCTGTATTCTAAAATTCTCAGTAATCTTTTGCCATTATTACTTCAATTAATTTCTCGATGGACTGCTGCAGTCTAGGTAATTTAGTTTCATGTCGCCGCTTTGACATAAAGAAACTTCAATAAGTAATAAACTTCAGTAAGTATATAGAGTATAATAAATAATACAACAAGTATCTGTTGAGGTGGTTACACGGATGAAAAGTTTAATGTAGCACACTGCACTAAACGTATAGCAAATTTTGTTTAGTCCCAGTTTAAACAAAAACTGCAGCTTAATTAGATCAATACGTTACTTTATAATTTTGTATTGTACAAAACAAATCTTTTACTTGTACTCTTGCGTCATTACTATCATTTGGCATAATCACATAGAGATCTATAAAGCATAGTTTTTATGTTGAAAGAGTGTCATATTCTCTGTGGTAAAAGTAATAAATTCTGGAATTTTAATTGTAAATAGTTCTAGCCGACAACAAAAGCAAATAAAGTTTACTCATAATAAATGTTTACAATATTTTTATATTATAACATGTGTTAAATTTGTAGGACATTTGTTCTTTGTATTAGATTTTAAAAAGCATTGAATGTACGTGTACAACAGTTCACAAAACATAAATAGGCTACTACAATAGATAGTTGAATTTGCTCGGAAAATACACGAAAATTAAAAAATAAAGTTGCGAATAATTTGCTATCAAAATTATATTATAAATAAATAAATCAAGATATTCTAACTTAGTTTTAACAGTATATTAACTATACAACTGGTGTATTTGATATACTCTTTCATCATATCCTCTAGAAATGACTTTGTGCCACAAGGCTGGAATACTTATTTGAATTTAGTAATTTTTAATTAATTAACCTCTACCATTTAGAGGTAGTGTTTTAAAGTTATGCACTTAAATTAAACAAAGAAGACTTTGTTTAATCTAAGTAGAGCTTGATTAGTATTAACTTGAGCATAGCTTAATCTGTACAATGTTATAAAACTTGGCTATTTACTGTAAAAAAATTGCGATTATTTATTTGAAATCTAACATGTGGGACTTTTCAAAGTTTCTAATATATATTAAACTTTCTGAGTATTGTCAATTTGTAAGATTTACGACTATGTATTTACTTAAGACATTTTAAAATTAGGTTTCGTATAATACTAATATGTTTAATAAATTCAATCATACGTTATACAATATATATATGGGAATGCTAAAGAGATGTGATGAGTCGTGAAGAGAAAGAGAAGCCACAGTGAGCTACAAAGGTAACCGATACATGTGTGATGTATACAAAATGCATTTAATTACTATAGGTATATAACACATTAAAAACATATTATAATACCGTTATTCCTACAAATAAATATGTGTTAAAAGAAAAATCATATCAAATTACACAGAATAAATAGTAGAAATTATATTTTACAGAATGAAACATTTCTTTTACGAAATATAAATATTGTATATGTAAAATCATCAAGTAAGTTCTACCAAATGATATCACTTGAGCTTTGTTTTATTATTTATCCATAATACTACGGTTAATCTCTTCAATTTCATTAATATCATCGAAAAGATTTTTTAATTCTCTTTCGCGTAGCTCATTTTGTTTTGTGACTTTCAAAATATTATTCGGCTTGCTTGATCCTGTTTTCTCATTCTTTATTTCTGAAGGTTCGGCAGGACAGAAAACAATATCTGGTTTTGAAGTTGGCTGGGGGGACAATATCGAAGTCACAGAAATACTATGTAAATCGGTTTTATAGGAGGAAAAGTCACTAAGATCTAGACCATGTACTGAGGAGTCTGGGGAGTTGCAGTGAACTGTTGTAGGATGGAGTAAAAGTTTAGCTTCAATATTGCGACCTTTTATTTTGCCGCCTTTTTTGGTTTTATTGTCGTCGAATCGGTACACAAACTGGTTCCATGATAATAGGTCTGATCGATTATTATTAGTTTCATAAAAATGCAAACTGTTGGAGATACAAGGCAAGTGTAGTGTTTGGAAACTTTTCGACAAACAGTCTCGACTTAATTCGATAGACCGTCCTGGTCGGGAAGAAATTTGCTTTATTGGACATCGATCTAAGATTTTTTCTGTGGGCGAGTCAGAAGCACACACCTCAGCACTCAAACTATAAGCTTTTCGATGGTAGGAATCTCCATCAGACAAGGCACGAAGCCTAGTTGAGCGAACATTGTTTGAATCATTGTGTCGATAATTATTTGACTGGGAAAAAGTAAAAGCCTTGGGTGATTTGGCATCACTTGTGAGCTGATCTTGGTCTAAAAGACAGCCACGCCCTTTGACAACAGTTACCAAAGACGGTGATTTATGTTGACGACGTTTTCGGATGTCCTCGTCTCGTCTTTGTCGCAGCTGACGATGAGAGTCAACCACATCGGTTGTCGAAGAGGAGAGAAAACCAGACTTGGAGTTTGTTGGGTTTCGCCTTTGTTGTCTTGCGGGACTAGGACTACCAATTGTATCTTCTTTACTGTTATTTAGTCTTTGTACGGCCGAACGTAGCCGCGCGTCTTCCAACCTGTTTAAATGGAGACGACGAAATGTTCGCAACCGCTCAACGTGAGATTCATCGGTGAGTCTTCCAACATTTCCCTGTACATCGGGCAAGTCGACTCCTCCATTTTCCTGAAATGTTAGGAAGTCGTCGAGGAGGGATTGTCTGTCAAGTAGCCCACGGGTAGTTTGTCGTGGTTGGGTTGTAAGTGGAATTCGGCTAAGGCGTGGATGCAGCTGTCGAGTTTTTTCTTCAAGATGAGGATGCCTGCAAGAATGAGATTGAAATAGTAAAGTAATTTCAAAACCAAAACAAAAGAACAAAATAAGTTATACTTAATGTTTATTTAAAATGTTAGATTAGAAAGGTATAAATATTTTAATACATGATAAATTTTGTAGTTTAAAGTAAGACTAAAATATAAAGGTAATTAATTTTATCATTTACTAAGGTTATCACTTACTTATTATTAACTGTCAAGTTTATTACACATATTTGGGTGCTTGAAATTGATATATCATTGTATTAATTGTTATCTGTTATATTGTATAGTGTACGAATTAATAAAGATGATAAATCGCTGTTGGATATATTCATTAATTATTTAGTATAACCTATTTTTGACTATATAGCAATATTATTTTTACGGTAACATCTTGTAATAGTACATGTATATAGTTATTATATTTAAATCAGTAATGAAATATTATAACTTTAAAATATTATAAAAACAATTTATCATTATACAATATCAAGCGCGCAATTAGAACATTGCCACTGTACATAGAACATGTTTTTGAGAAACTATATAGAATCTAAATGTTTAAAAATGTAGTTTTGAGAATTAAATTTGGTTCTTCACATATTTGAAATTCATTAAAATGTTTTTATCTGAACTCGTTAAAGACTCATTAAAATAAAAAGTAGTTACAGTATAAATTATATGATGTAGTATATAGCAACGATAGTTAGTATAATGTCAAACGGAAAAGCTTTGCTATACATTTAATCAGTAAGGAACATATAATATCTTAAATGTACCTTCACATAGCTATAGATTATGTGTATTATTATGTATTATTATGTATTATGTATTATGTATTATTATTATGTATTATGTATTATTATGTATTATTATCAGTCAATAAAAAATATGATATCAAAACTACAAAATATGAAATCAACATTTAAAATTTTCCTAATATTTTTTTATTATTAATCTATTAATTTATTATACTTATTATTAATATATTATTATATTTGTTATATTAATTGTATTAATATTAATAATTGAAAGAAAAGTTTGAAAGTATTTAAGGATATTGAAAGATTGAAAGTATTGAAAGATTGAAAGTATTGAAAGATTGAAAGTATTGAAAGAAAAGTATTGATTAGATAACAATTTTGCGATATCACAAAAAAATAAAATCATAATCAATCATTCTATCTGCATAAATGTCAATGTAATGTTTTTGTCCAAGATGTGTCGTGTTCTACATATAAATATTTTCCTAATTCGGATAAATTCGGATAAATTAAATTTTTTAATTTTTGTTTTATTCATTATATTAATTAGTTAATTATTAGAAATCATGTATAACATTGTAAAGTTTGTTTCTGAATATAAACTGAAACCTATTTGATATTGGACAAAATGAACCAAAGAATATAGGATGTTATAGAATGGAAAAAATGAACCAAAAAACATAGGATGTTATAGAATGGACAAAATGAACAAAAGCATATAGGATGTTATAGAAGGCTCTTTATACGCTTTGCTATTTTGAAAACCGATCAAAATTGATTAGTTCAATTTGGTAAGATTTGTGTGTGGAACGTCATAGAATTCACTATGTGCTAAGAAATGTGTGTATTCATCTCATTGTAACATTTGTAAAAAAAATTAAGATTTTCATTTTTTGTAGCAGAAAAAAATTATTTTAAAGTTACAAAAAAAATATATATATTTTTTTTACAAGGTATAAGCAAACTTAACTTGGTAAGTAGAATACCGGGATTTTAATCTACAATCCAAGAGTGATGTAAATTTATTTTAATACATAATAGTGAAAAAATATTAAGTTTGTCTCTATTAATTCTAAAACGTCTTAAATTGCTGGCGACCTTTCAAACATTTTATTCGGTTAATACATCATATTATATAGTTAAATCGGCAAAATATGGTCAGCTTTTAAAATAAGAAAATTGTGTATATCACATAGATAATTGAAAATTAGGGAGTCAGATTGAAAATATAATTTTTCATTAATAATAATATTTAAAAAAATTGATTAAAAAATAGTAAATTATTAAATGAATCAGCTTAAAGCGAAACAATATTATAAAAAATAGTACTTTATGTTTACTGGTTCATGGAGTATAACAAAAATATTATAAATACTTATATACATAAAATTGATATGAAACTTTAAAAAATTTGCAAAGAGTATTTTTTAGATACGTATATAGATATTTTATATATATTATATTTTATAAAATATATTAAGAAATAAATCATTAAATGTGTTTAAGAAGTTCCGAATTATGATTAAATATATGCTATTTAAAAATATAAATTAAATATTTTTTTTGAAACTGTGATTGAATTCAATATAAGAACAACAATGCATATTAAATATATAATTTATTATTTCAATACATTTATAAAATGAGTAAAACGCATATATTAAAAAGTAACATTTAGCACTGGGCGAATCTGACAACTTAACTTCACCGAGTTTCCACTGAAAATGTTTACAATTACTTAAATAATTAATGCTTTTAATTATTTTTTAAAGAAATTTAAAATAAATTGAGTCATAATCTTTTATGTCTATTTTTACAGGTAGTGTTCAGTGATCGATCTTGCATCTTTCTTAACGGAGAAGGGGCACAACTCCGTGGGACGCCCAGACCATTTACTACTATAAGCAAAAATAAGCGCACTTATCCATCAAACACTATAATAGCAATAGGCTCAAGACTTTGTGAAGAAGTTAATACTGTACCTAGATCATTTTGGTTTTTTCGTATATAAATATTAAGTACTTATAAGTAAATAAAATATTTCGGGATATAGACAGCCGCTAATGACAATTTCATTAGACGCCTTACATCCTCAGGGGGCACGTCCCTCATACAGACTCATGAGACGATAAATTTATAAAACATGTCTATCAATACAGTGTCCGGGAAATTAACCAGGAATTCCAGTATTTCGGGATAATTATAAAAGTTGTTATAATTAAGTAGCGAAAACATATGGAAATAGACTAATATGAGCGGGTATATTCCCTCCGAAATTTGAATGAATGGAATATATATTTATAGTAAAATTAAACGAAACAATCTAGGCCGACATTTACTTCCACAAACTTATATTTTAAAAGATGTAGACATTTACAATTAGTTCAATTAAAAAAATTAAATTTTGAACTGAAATATTTATACATACATTTTTACATTGAAATATTTATGCATGCATGAATGTCATAGAGGAAAGAGGTCAATTAAAAGCATGTACTCTTTTCTTAAAAGCGCACAACTTTAACTATAAAAAGGGAACTTCCGTTTCAAAGGGGGGTCGTTCGCATTCAACGACTCCCCCCTCCCTGGGGAACCCATGTATGGCATGTATATATAGAAAGCATATTTTTAACTCACCGCGTTCGTTCAAAATCTAAACCAATCATTCCCATTGATTTTTATCAAAAAGTAATATATGCTCCGCTTTAAAATTGCGTCAAAAAACCATTCAAAATTTGTTCAGGTATAAAAGAAACTTTTAATGATATAATTGTTGCAACTATATATAGCCAGTCTGAGTAGGAAAGTGCAACATAGTCAAGCAAAGATTAATGTTGTATTCATCTAACACAGTTTGCATAATAGGCCTATATGCAGTTCAGCTTGTTTAAGCTAATCATACAATGACGAACTTTTATTGGTCGGAGACGAAGCATGAATAAAAAGCAATTAAAGCGTTGATTTTAGGGGTAAGTCTATAGTCTTTACATACACAATTCTATACACATATGTAATTCTACTATTAAGTTTACTACTACACATTATTACTTTTTAATCAACAAATATAATTTAATTGTATTAGATATCTGTAAAATAATGTTCTAATGTCATAATTCTAAAATAATGTTCTAATAATGTCCTATATATTAACCAAAACCTGTTGGTTACATCTAATTTATAGTTTTTACTTTTTAAATAAGTTGCAGCTTAACATATTGATATAAATATTATCTATTATTATCAACTTATTAAGTAAATATAGAGTGGTAAAGAGGTGTGTGCCATACAACATGTCATACCTCCATTATTATGATAATCAAGCTTTTATGAAGATATTATAATGATTTGATTATGAAGATTACGAAGATTATGAATTGATTATGAAGATATTATGAAAGGTTGAATTATATAAACTTGTTGACTCATATAGGCTATTAACAAATTATTTTCATAGTAGAAAAATAGATTGTTGTCAAAAAAAGGAAGGTGTAGGTATATAGTTTAAAGTTTATTCTCCTTTCCATTCACTTAATGATATGGTCTTAATATCATGGTCTTCAGCATGATATGTATGGGTGAACCCTCTGGTCTGTCAAATTAAGTTAAGTAGGTCATTGACATTGTCAAGTGGAAGTTTTCACTAGTGAGTGGCACAGATTTCACAGTAACATAAAGTAACACATTTTTGGGTATTTTTTTATTAACTAAGTCTACGCTAATTGAAAATTCATTTGACAAATACAGCTGTCAAAGGTGTAACACGCATTAAAAAATTGGTAAAATAGCTTGTTGTACAACTTTTTAAAGTATGCATGAGTCCCTAATATATAAGACAAATATGAATAATTCATAAATAATCGAAATATTCTCACATTCAGATCCATATTTAATAGTTGCTTTGCGCTATTAACAAAACTGTAAATGACCAACAAAAATTTAGTGTAGACGAATGCAAAACAAATTTCTCAAGGTCATAAGAATATTATTAAACTATATTTATACACTCGCGATTATGGCACTTCTCAGCTATGAATATGATTGGTTTTTCAAAACAATGTATCTTTATTGTTTTAATAGATTTTCATCGATTAATGTTATTTAAAATTTAGCTTTGTAGTCATGTCTGATCACGTGACTGCATGGAAATATTTTAAATGTGGATGATTTTGTTACTAGGGCAAGAAATTATATAATTTTTTAAAACAACTTATTTATACTATTACCTTTAATTTTCTATTTAAAAATATCGGCCATGTTTTTTAATTAAAAAAATGGGTTTACAGTCATGGTTTAGTAGCGTGGCTGCGTGATAATATTAATAATACATCTGCTGAAGTTAATAATGGAAGTAACAACTTAGTTTTTTCCAAACAATGTATTTTTATGATTTGAAATCGATTTTTGAAAAAAAAATCTATAATTAAAAAAATATCTTTACAGTCATGGTATCAACGCTATCACGAACATGATAATTGACTGTGTAACCTATCCGTTTACACTCAACAGTTAACTATCATGCTATCAACTATCAACGATCATGATATTGACTGTGTATACGTTTACGCACTCAACAGTCAACTATCATGCTATCAACTATCATGATAGTGACTAGGTATACGTTTATACTCAACAGTCAAAAGTAAATTATCATGCTATCATTATTTTAAGCATGATAGCATCATTTTAAGCATGATTGCATCATTTTAAGCATGATAGCATCATTTTAAGCATGATAGCATCCTTTTAAGCATGATAGCATCATTTTAAGCATGATAGCATCCTTTTAAGCATGATAGCATCATTTTAAGGATGATATCATGGTTTTCAGCATGATATGTATGGGGGAACCCTCTGGTCCGCCATAGAACAAATAGTTAAAAATTAGTTAACAAGTCTTAGTCAAATTTGCAAAATGTTCTAAGCAATAAAATATTGAGATAAAGTAACGAAGAATTAGAATGGGTAGGCCTACAGCATGTTTAGAAGAAAAAAAATATCTTCAGAAAGTTAAAATCTGTATTTGTTCGAATTGGACTCAGCTTTTTGTAAACAAATACACATTTGGGAAAATTGAGAAAGATTTGGATGATGTAGAAAGATATATATTTTGGAAATATTAATTATTAACTCTTGATTTAGACGGGTCAATATAACGCTGCGCCCGTGGCATACTTAGTAGGTACATCACCTCCTTATACGATTCCACTTAATATGAGTTAGGGGGGCCTGTATGAATGTAAAAACGTAAACTTAGGATTTTCCTGTTGTGTCCTTTTTATAGATGCCCAAAATCCAAAATGTCTGATTTTGAAACCGAAACTAGATCATAACTTGTAAAACAGAACATTTTAGAGCTTTTATTACATAGAACATATAAAGAACATTTAGAACATATAAAACTATGTGCAAAGTATGTAAAAATTATGGTTTCAATTGGAAACATATTATTGTGGCGATTCTCTTGCACCAACAGCCATTCATCTCTCACCGTCATCTTCTACTTTCTGCCGCACTTATTTTTTCTTGTAGGTGAATAACTGCCAGTCGCCGCGTAGCGAATAATGATGCGAGCCACTGTAGATTGATTCACTCCGACTTCAGCAGCAATTTCTCGTTGAGTCTTTGAAGTATGCTCCTACAAAGTCACAATTTTGCTCCGTTTTCGCGGTGATATATCCATCTTATTATATTGGTGAAAATCAAAGTTGGCCCTTATATGTACGAAATTGTGTCAATAGATGATGTAACAATTCTCTCTGAGCTAAATTAATAATATTATGCAACAATGCATTTTAGGTTCAACACATTCTATAACGCAACAATATACTAACAATACATCTGGCTTGATGCAATTAATTTGGCCACAGCTGTAAATAGTGTCTTCCATATGGAAACTATATAATTAATAATAGCGACCAAAATATATAGTAGACAAAACATTAGTCATGAAAATTGTATATATAATGATACATTTTCGCTAATATGTGAATGTTGAAATTCATTAAATAATGAAGGAAATATTGTCCAAATATGTAAAACGAATAGTCATTTTAACGAACAAACTTATAAAATGTGCACAGTTGTAGTCATTGTCAATGACAGCATTAAGTAGCATATGGGGATAATTTGTATGTGAAGAATTCACTTTATACCTCTCCCAAGTGTTTTTAAAATTGGCATGCACAGACTCACTGGCCTGTTTACTAAACTCTCCAGGGGATGTTTGGTGCCTTTTACAGAAGTCAGGGACGTGATGTAAAATAACATTAATTTTCTGCGTTACGGAAAGATTCAGTGACATGTAGCTCCTTTGAAACTTGGAAATAACAGCCATAAAATTAGGAACCAATTTTGTTCCAAAACAACTTGTCACAACATCTGATAAGTTTTTAAAAGCTTAAACAAATGGCAAACAATCCAGTCGGCTAAAACATCTTAATTGATCTACCGGTAGATAGCAATTTTCTACATGAATTACCGTCAAAGGATCGTCCACGCATTGGATCCATTACTACGTAACACGCTTTGCACTACTTCATAGCTTCACCAAAGGCGATCACTTGCATTTGTTTAAATAATTTATTGACTGCTCCAAGCATCAAATGAAGTTCAATGAGAGGTAAATATCAAGAACCTCCTTGCTATAAGTATAACCTTTTAAGATGGGAATAGGAACCTCATTGCCATATAATTTGGCTTCTTTTGTCGAAAAATCCTTTTCGTATCAGCTCCAGAACTTTTCTGTGATGTTTCCAATAGTACGCGATTCTCCTCTGTTATGCAATGATCTTTTGTGTATGTCACACTAACAGCAAGAGTGACTTGACGAACTAGTCATGAGTCCAAGAATTATATAGTAAGTTTCAAATCTATTGCTAAGCACTTTTGTAGGGGTGATTCTCTCTAAAAATCTGTCATTTGCAAGTGAATTCAGAGCTTTAACATGTTAGTATAACATTCTTCAACGTCGGGAGCCAGTACAATAATAAATATCTTTTTTACGCAAGTGACCTTCAAGGAAGATGAAGCTATTCCCTGCTTATATCGATTTTCATGCTACTGTTGGCTTTCATCATTTGCCATTTCGGATTTGTTAATTATATTAAGGCATACTTTAAGGAAGCCTCCACCTCCATCAATACCTATCTTCAATAAGGCATATTATCGGTAATTTCAAAATAATTTAATTTTGGTAATTTTGTGATTGTAGAATGAAATTCACAAACTTACTCATATTGTGGCAATAAACCAAAGTTTTAACTTCAGTAGTATTCTTTTTTTTAATCCATTGATTTTACACTGGCATGAAGTAATCATCAAGGGTTTGGTTTCTTTCAATTGGAAATTGAATTCAACACTAGTTTTAGATCTAGTTTCGGTTTCAAAATCGGCCATTTTGAATTTTAGGACATAGAGACCATTAGAATTACTATAATTAAAAGTTAAGGTAATTTTCGGATGCTTGATGGTTGACTTTATATAATATTAGTAAAACATTTACGCTCTGAAATGAACCGTTTAGAAGTTATGATATAATTTCGGTTTCAAAATCCTCCATTTTTGATTTTGGGTCACATAAAAAAGGACACAACAGAAAAATCCTAAATTTTACGTCTTTACATTCAAACAGGCACCCCTAACTCATATTAAGTAAAATCTTAGAAGGAGGTGATGTTCCCACTAAATATGCCACAGGCGTATCGTGGCCGAAGTATCGTCTACCCCAAAAAATTGCAAAATTTTGGTTTTTTGTGGTTTTATGTTAGGTCACATATTTTTATTTATCATACATTTGTCAGTATTTATCAAAAAATGTCAAAGCGTCTCTTTGATATCAAAGAGTTTGAAAATATTCAAAGGTACGCGCATATGCTACAATTCAAATATATTCAAAGGCATATGCTATAATGAGATAAATTAAAATAATTGCTCAGTGAAAACTTTTCAGTTATATATTCAGGAAAGTCCTAATTGAAAACCGTCACTTTTGTTCCAATTCCACTCAAAAAAATTATAGCCAAATTTCACTTTTTCGTATTTTACGAGCAATACCACAGGTTTAGCTTTAGGTAAAGTTAACATAAATTAAACGATATGAACAATCAATAAACAAGCGAAATTTAGTAAAATTTATACAAATCAATGCTTCGAGTGGCTTTGGTTATAAGATATATAAAGTGTTCTTTCCGAATCAGAAATTGTTTTAGTTACTGTTCATATAAAATACTATATTTTAAAGTATGTATGTATGCATGACAAAATAATTGTAGAAAATGAAACCTATCTAAATTTTTACATTACATTTTAGCTATTGAAGCTTGCACATAAAACAATAAACGATTTATCGTTAAAAATGAGTCAACAACGCATATAATCTTTTTGTACCTAAAAATTACTCAATTTCATTCCATTTCGACGTTGAGTTTAAAGAATGCAACATCAACATATTATACACTAAAACATATTGTTGAAAAAAGCTTTTCCTCAATAGTGTAAGCAAATAATTTCCAGGATGTTTTTGTATGTTTGTCGTATTTCTGTGCTGTTGTTGGATGACATTTTGTAAATGTTTATAAGACAATATGTTATAATATTAATAATTTTTTTTTATGAATTAAGAGGGGGGAAAGAACACCATGATCTCACGGTAGACCAATTTTCAATTGAAACTGTTGATGGAATAAAGTGCTTA
>JAUZND010026594.1:0-23931 GCA_034780555.1 Coelogynopora nodosa
TCGAAATATTACAATACACTTTTTACCTGCAGCAAGTGCTATCTTCCTATTTTTCTTATTTTAATAATGCTGCCAAGAGAAGCCCAAACATTATTCAACACATATAATATATTTATATATATGTATATACTGTATATATAAAGAGATTCTAACAATTTGAAAATTTTTGAATCTTAATTGAATCACTTTGGACCCTATAATGCTGACTTATTTTAGTTAAACAGCTTAGGTCACATAAATCTTATATAATAAATAAAACTTAAATTACGTGAATTAGCTAAAATGTTTATGAATGCATTATAATATGAAATATTTAGGTAATATAACTTTAAAATAGATTAGAAAAATATCATCTAAAATATTGACCACGATAGATAAATAAAATAACATTGATTACATTCAAATAAATACACTTTCAGAAATATACTGTATAATGTATAATATAGTATCAAACATTTAGGCGCTAGACTTCCTCAAAAGAAAACAATTAAACTATTAACCAAAATTAAATATTATTGGAATTAAACGAATCTGAAACTATATTGAAACATCAAAATTATAAAAGAATATTTGCAATAAACACGCAATATTAATTTATAATTAAGTTTTTTGTCGGTTTAATTTTAAAATTTTAGTTTTAATAAATGTCTTTCTTGTTAAACACTATTCTTAAATTTACTTTCAATGCGTGATAAAGACATAGCTAAAACGTGCAGTCAAGATATAATGTAATGTATATTTTATGTCTGTTTTGTTTGTATCATTTGCGGTTAGTGTTTAGAGACAATATTAATTGCTTTTAGTTATTATATCCAAGCTTTCTAAAAATATATGCATTGTCAAATAAAACATTTATTAGGAATCCAAATAAAACCTACTCATCGAAAAACAACATTTATAGAATGGCAATAATCCCATATCCCATGTTAGGAATCCCAATGAAATAGTAATAAAATAATATATTAGGCCTATAGTCGGTTTTATGTGTACTCATTTCGAACACCTTTCTGTTTTATCATTTAATTGTTTAATTTTGATTGAAAATTATTATAAAAGGTGTAATTAGTAATATACTGCAGTTAATTAATATATATATATATACATACATATATATTAATATACGTCAAATAAATGGTGTACTATATAATACATTAATCAGACGTTTAATGTAGCAAATGTGGGTACTGTGCTTAATTATGACGTTACACGTCAACTTGCTAAGCAATATGACGTTTAACGGCTAAAGCTGTAATGACTATATGACGTTTACCGTGGCACATTACAGGAAATATAAATGTAGTAACGCACTTTGTACACTTAGTTCATTTGAGATTTAACCAATACTGTGGGTCGTATTAAATACACAGCTAACCTTCAACTTTCAGCAGAGGCAATATTCCTGTATATTTGTCATGAACTTACGAAATGTAATCATCCCATTACAAACACCCAATTTAACACCCAATTCACCTAATTATAAGGTAACCTAAAAAATATCATAATTATTACTTAATTTTAATTTTATATTAATGGTTACTAATTTATTGAATTTGTACTCTATCATTTTACATAATTGTTTCAATCGAATTGTTTTTTGTAATTAAGCGCGAATTATTCAAATTCGAATCTTGAAAAATGGCGACAAATCGAAGGAAGAGGTAAGTTTATAATTTTTTTTTACCTATTTATAATGAGATGAAATAAATAATAAACTGTTTGGTGTCATTTCAACTTCGAATATTAATAAATACATTTTTTGTTGTGTAATGGTTTATGTACACATAAATGTGTAATATATGACATCGATAACGACTACAATTAAAAGTTACGGATGTTTTAAAAAATTACATAATTTTATAACACAGGCTATGCAAACGATTTTTTATAGTTTCTGCGACATACTCCTGATTTTAAGTAACCAAGTGCTCCGCCAAATTCTCCATTTTCCATCATATCGCCATATGCTAAACCATCGCTATGGTATTCCACTGTATACGACAAGTTGAGATTGGTCAGTATCATTTCCAGGATATCGACCGCGTAGCCTGTAAGTAGATGCCTTGCATCAACGTTCGGGGACAGATCCTCCCCATCTGCACTGGCATCTTTCAACATCACAAACGGGGGTTCCTGATAAAACATAACATAGTTTAAAACATTTTTCAAATGTCAAATTTAGTAAAATGAAAAATAATCGTTGAATAATAAAACTCAAGTGTAATATTATTATCAGTGATTTGCCCTAAGTTCTGCAAGTTAGAATTCTGTTTTATTCATCGAAGGAAATGAGCTCAAAATGTGACGGTGTTTAAACGATGTGCTAGAATTAATATAATATAAAATAATATAATATAACCATTATTAATCAGTATTGATCGAAATCCTTTGTTTTTCAATAATCGTACTCGCAGTAGCCCACATCGATACTTTGAAAACTCAGTCTTTTGTTAAATGACTTGCATAATTTTAATTTTAATTCAATATCTATATATAAATATATATATACATTGATTTTGTGAAATAACCATTGATATTTGTATCAGCTTGCAGTTACCGAATAAAATGGGGTTTAAAAAAAGTCTGTGGATCTTATTAACATAAACCAAGCCTGCGAAAGTGTGAAGTGGATTTGTAAATCTTTTACAATTTTAAAATTCCATCGTCAGATGCTCTAACTCTTTAAAGTGTTCTCTAGACGAAGTTTAAACAATATTAAGAAATTGCATCTTTACAATTTATCGTGAATTTCATCATTTCTAACTATCTTCATATTAAACATTTTGAAACCAAATCGACTTCATAGTTTGTTCAGATCAAATGTCGACGTTCATATTTTGCGTACATAGAGTAAAATTATTGTATTTTATTATCATATATAATTAATACACTGATGAGGAGCAAAACCACGAAACCTGTCTGCAAATGGGTTAAGCTGTTGATTACCAAGTCTATCAACGCTGTTTGCGTAAGAACAACAGCGTAAGAATGGTTTTTGAAATGAATACGATATAGCTCTCTATTTTGTTTCTAAATAGTATGTATACATAAAACCTTAGGAAAATTGGTAACTCAGCAACCTTTTAAACCTTTTCTAACAATATGTGCAACCATATTAAAAAGACGAAAATTAAAAAAATCATTTCTGAAAATTTTGATAGGGAGATTTTAGATATTATTTTTTTGAAGTAAAAAATGTGTTTTTATGCAATCGTACGATAATGTATGATGCATTTGATGCATATGATGTATTTCTCGTATAATGCAAATAATTGTATTCATATATCCCAATCAAAACGTGAAAATAAATAATAACATTGGTTTGGAAATGCTTTTTTAAAAATTGAATAGTGACAGCATTTCGTATTTTAAAATATAGAGTCATTAAATGTATTGTTTTTAATTAAAAAAATTAACAAAAAATTGTAACAAAACTCACATGCATAGCAACGACGCGTAGTGAACGCTTTCTGGCCCTTGTCAGAATTTGTTCTCGCTTTTTTTTGTAGCTGTCTTTAATATTATACACGTGCAGATTATCCAAGTCAATTTGAATTCCAGCATCAATTTTTTTAATGTGCAATCCGGTTCCATCTGTTTCAATACGTCCTTTCTGAAATAAGTGGCAATGTAATGCCTGTTTAAGGGTTTTAACTAATATATAAAATATTCCATATACTACTGAAATACATATCAGTATACATTGTACATATATAATAATAATAATAATAGGTTTTATAGAATGAAAAAGTACCCTAACCATAATCCAGCGACAGTGAAAACAAAGACAAATTTAGCAAAATCTGACCCATAAAGAGAGAAAAAAGTAAGATTAGAAAGGTTCAAGAACGTTACCATGCTGCAATATAGGATTGTGTACATGAATAGCTGTTCTTCCAATAAAAAAAGGTTTGGAGGAGAAATTGGAAATTTAAATTCAAATCTTGGTATCCAAATTAAATTGTAATAATTTCACTTTAAAAAAAATATCTTCTTGACTATATTTTACATCCTTTAGAATTTTTTATTTAAGTAATAGGATGTTTTTTATGCAGTGCAATGAGATTTTTTAAAAAAGGATAAAAGGTTGAAGGAATAAGAGTGGGCCTTCCTTCGGACATGGATATTATTTCAATCAATATATAGGCTGAGTCAATAAAAATACTTGGTCCTTTGGTTATCATCGCGTCTTACAATATTGTGTCATTATTATGTACAAACAGTGACTCGATGTTGTAAATAGTTGTATATATATATATACAGTTGTCGTATATAATACAAAGGAGCTACAGATTTTCGCACACCAAACATATAGTAAAAATATGGATTAAATACAAATTATTTATCATTTATCACTTACATTTTAACTTTCTTCCATTTAAAAAAAATTTACAAACGAACATCTCGATAAAATTATTTTTGATAAAAAAAGGGTAAAAAGGTACTTTGGGCAGATTTTTTTCTTATATATTTTGGAATATAAACGGATATATTTGTCGCTAACTAGACGATTAACAAAATTATCCTTTAGTTACGCAAAAAAACATAATTATTATTGCTATGAAAAACTAAGCCACTATTTAATAACTTTAAAAAATAAATTTAACTGTATAAATATATCAGTTTGACCACCCCCACACCCCACCTCCATCCTCAATCATAATAAGGTTTAAAAGTGCGTGGTACTGTTAACGTTACTTTAATTGTCTAACATGTGTAAAATAGCTGATGTAAATCACTCACATATTCCTTCTCACCATCAGATATTGAATAAACGAAAACTTTGAATGACTTTCTATAGTCAACCAGGCGACTCGACCTCAAACCAGTGACGTCGTCCAGATAGTGTTCATGACGTAGGGTGATTTCTCCCGATTTTCCAATCAAAGAATATTCCAACAACTAAATTTTATAATGAACATATTTTTATATGGCCATTGTATTATTAAAAAATTTGTTTCTGTTTATATTTTAATTTTAATATTCAAAATCTGGTTTATCGATCTTCCAAAACTTTAATAGATTTCGCAGAGATATTGAAGCATATAAGTTTTTGTAGATTTTTTAATTGTCATTAACGTTTTCTGTTTGTAATAAATTGCGATTTAATTTTTTATCAATTAATGAGAAAAAATCAATTTTTGATAATTTTCATAAATATTACTATATTTGTATAACATTTTTAATGAAGAAATTACTAAATATTACTTTTACAAAATGTATCTAACTAAAGTATTAGAATATTTCGTTCATTTGTTTTTTACTTATAGTTATATTATATAGTTGTGGAATTAACGTATTTCGTTACTTAAACACTTTTAAGGATATTTAAGAACATTTAAAACAAAAGTTCAATTTTAATATTTAAAATTATGCGTTGAACATGTAATTTGTCTCATAATACATTTTAATACTTATAAGATATATAACTAATTCATTACAAGAGGTAATCTTTAAAAAAAAGCTCTGGTGTCTAGTTCATACATATTGTATTTTTAGCTAAACACTCAAAAGAAAATTGATGAAACCAATGTAAAACTATCATTTTGTTTTTTCATCGTATTATTCGAAGTTCAAAATCTACTGGTACCATTTTTTAATTGATTCACAAATTTGGAATATTGCATAGAGTTATTAAATCGATCCATAAGCCTTTAGTTCTTAAATATTCTTTAACAATATTGTACATTATTGTGAGCAATATAATAAGGTCGACTTCTGAACCATGACTCATCACCCCCGCCCTAACCTCACCTACCCCCTCTACCCCACGTATCCCACAACACTGTTTTTTAATTTCTATACATTCCTGTATGTACTTACCGATTTTGACTAGACCAAGGTCGTTTCTGTGTAAACCAATTACGTTGAGTTAGATTTTTTTATTTAAGAGGTGATCGGATATATCAATGAACGACAGTATTCGGGCACTCTCGACTACAGTTATTAATTCACTCAACCTAGTTTTGGGTGTAATAGACTAGTTAATAATGTCAAATTCTATTTAAAACATGGTCCTTGGCCGAAAACGGTGGGCTAAATACTTCTTTTTGCCTATAACTGTTTAATGATTCGATTTACATAATAGTTTCTTAACTAAATAGGTTATTGACGAGGGCAATCTAATTTTGTAGTCAATCATTTCAAAATACATTTAAACATATTTCATGACCGACATTATTTTTTGCCCAAATACTTGTGTTTGCCTATATCGTCAGTGATAATGCTCCGATTGGGAAACTACAATATGAAAAATGGAATGAACATAAAGAAAACCACTGTATTTGATAACCCTCTGGTAATGAATGTATGGAATCTCGCGCTATCATTTACATTTTACAATTTATTACCATCTTTCACCATTCAATTAACTAAACAGAAATGGAATTATGCCGTTTTATGTTCAGCTATTGTAGTGAATGGCAGACTTATTCACAAATATCTTTTATATACTAATATATTATAAATAATAGTGAATGGCGGAATTGTTCGCCAACTACACGTATTGTATAAACCATACATGTTGTGAATAGACTCATTACGATGAAATGACAATGAATTCCATTATTTATGTATAGTTTATCTGGAACCTAAGTAAATTTATTATTTATAACATTATTTGATTCAATTATATATTCTTAATATAATCAAATAATAAACTAAATGTATGATTCAAAAAACTATTTTTATTATTTGAGTGAAACAGTTTCACAGAAATACTTCATGGTGTATGTATTAAAATAATAATTTACTATAATATGGACAATAAATGCCATGGAAGCATTTGATAATTAAATTTGTCAAAATAATGATCACCAGCAACACTCAGTGATTTATTAATTGAGTCTAAAGCACGAATCACTTCGTTGTCAAAAATATACTAAAAACCGTTTGATACCCCCGTGTAGAGCTGAATTATAAGTGACAAATAGAGTATATTCTTTAATTTTTTCGACATCCTTTTCAATTAGTTCCATTAAATTGTCACTTTCCATATAATTAAATTGTTCAATATAATATTTCATCATTTTGTCTTGTAATTTGTGTTGCAAATCTTTCAATGTCAATTTCTTCTATAGGTTGTTTTGTTTTTCTTTATTAATTGTAGTCAGAAGTGTCTAGTATTCCTCTTCCGTCAATATTCTATTCATATTATCCATGTATTCTCCGCTGACGCTAATAATCCCTCGTCTGTCACAGAATGATTCTAGTTTGTTTTTTTTGTTCGACATCCTGTGTTGATTGATATCCTTGCAATTTGGAAACTTTGGGAATATCATCTCATCGGTATATCTATGCAAAATAAATTATTACAACTTGTCTTTTCATTTAAATAGGTAGTCGAATAGATGGATATTTCAGTAGTAGTTAAAACTACGTTTAGTTAAATGGTAGAAGTGTGCACATTGATCAAAGTAAGCTCTAATGCGAACTTAGCGTCATATATTTACTCGTAAATTACATTTGTATTATTGATATCGGTACATATATTCTTTAAATATTGTTGAAATCGGTACATATAAATAGGGGGAGGAGTTCATAGGGGGTTGAAAGGGGGTGAAGAGCGGGGATATTTAATGGTTCAGAATTCCACCTTCCCATACTACTATAGCGTAATTTTTAGTGCGATTCTAAACATATTATTTTTTCTTCATACTCTACTTGTAAACTTGGTTATATATCAATTTAGCCAGAAGTTTGTAGTAATATAATACATTAAATAGGTTAGAAAAAATATAAAATTAATATTTTTAAATATTTGTAATCGTTATCAACATCACAATGTATTGAAATATGTAAATGATCAATTAAAGTTTCATCCTACAAGGTTTAAAACCTTTTGATAAAGACAACATTTTAGAAATTTATTCAGTATTCCAGAAATATATATGAAATCTAAATAGCATCACTATTTAAGCGGTAATAATATTTTTAAAACCATTAATTAATAAATATTGAGTAGTTCATAATCAAGCACTGTTGTATCAATATGAACCCCAACCCCCCCTCTCTCTCTCTTTTGTTGTATTTTTACAATTAACCGATATTGCAGCTCTCGTTTATAACACTAAATTTGCTTGGAATTAAACAAATATTGGCATGTATAAAAAAAATAATGTTATCAACGGTAACATGTTTATCTTTTATAAACTGACATTTAGTCAAACGGCTTCAATATTCGAGGAAGAGCAGCATATCAAGAATTGTACTTTTAATAAAATAATTAAGAAATTTTCACTAAATAACGATAAAATTATCGATTATTATAACGATTATTATAATGTATTTTATACATTGTAAACAAATATGCTTTTGGAATTCCCACTACAAATTATTAATAGCGTCAGCCTGTATCTAAATCTGTATAGAATTCATATAATAACTTATTATTAGCGTCAGACTCTATATGTAAATCTATGCAGAGATGCAGAGAAAGGACCATACTTACTTCATCTGACTTTTGGTTACAAAATAAATACCTCAGGTAAACAAAAGCGGCCTGAAGCAAGTCGCTTAAAAGTACCGCTCGATTACTGTTGCTATCTTCATCGTTCAGTTGAAAGAATTTAACTCTCTCGGCATCAGAATAAATTTTTTTATGAGCATAAGCGTCAATAATATTGCCATTAGAGGAATCCGTTTCCTGAAAATTGATACAAAATTCAGAACAAATAAAACAAAATAAGCAGTCGATTATATCACTAGTTTGGCGAGTATGTTGGATTATATATGTTATTATTGTGTGTATATCGCATATTTTTCTAACAATAGTTTGTTCATTAAGTATTAAAATATACATAAATAAATAGGTGTTCCTTGATTTAATGTTGATAACAAACAAATGATGTATGAATGAATAACACATTAAAATTGTTGACTTTTCACTTAAAAAACGAATATTTATAAATAGAATAACGTTAAAAATTTATTTCCTTACCATATCAAAAATGAACCACTGGTAGTGGGCACGAAGATTTCTTGAGAAAAATATCTACAATGTTCACAAGCATAATATATATTGTTTATTTATTTATTTGTAACATACAATCTATATTGATTTGGTTTGGTTTTAGAAATAGACGCACAATTTACTGTTAAAATTACAAAAGTAATATACTTAACCACAGAATGTAAATGAAATAATTTTAATTAGTAGTGACACATTACCATACTAAACATTATTTTGCATTACGTTAAACATAAAAGCTGGTTACCACATTTGAGAAAAGTAAGGTTTTAGAAAATGAATACGAGGGTGGAACTAAATTTTTAAAAGAATCCAGCATTATTAACACGGTTCACTTTATTATTTGTTCGCGGCATTTTGAAGAGCGACAATGTTTGTTCGATTTCGTAAAAAAATAGGGTTCACAACATGTTGCATTAATGACTTTTTAAAAAAGTCCAAAAAACCAATATCATTACTAAATTTAGTATAGTAAACATGTATTCTAAAGTTACATAAAAATTTCATAAATAGCCATGTTTTCGATATCTTATAAAAAAATCAATATTAGAGTTTCAATTTACATAACAAGTTGTGATGCAATCTAATTGTGTTATGCAAATTATAAATTGTCTATTACGTAATATATTAAATATACAACTTTACATATTTTCTCACAATCGAAAATCAAGGGATTTTTCTTTCATTATCGAAGAAAATTCGTTCGATTCAAAGAAAAGTTTTACAATTCAAAGACAATTCGTTCAATTCAAGGAAATTATTGTTTCATTCGAAGAAAATTCCTTGATTTTGATTTGCAAACATGTTTGATTCCTTTCGTCCGCCATATTCGTCCGCCATATCCCAGCCCCTCCTAAACCTGAAAACCACTAATTGTAATTAAATTTCGATTAAACTCTAAATTATCTATACAAATTGGCCAAAATGTAAAATCGTCGTAGTCCAACGTCTAAAGATGATAAACATTTGAAGTATTCTAAATTAAGCTACTTGAAATATTTACACATTAGACATATGAATGTTTCAAAATTCTGATCAGATTTCAGGAGATATGGAGATTCAGGAGATTCTCCATAAAATATGATATCTTAAATAACTAATGAAATCATAATTTTTTAACAGTTAACTAGCTCTTTTTTTAATTGGACAGACATATTTTCAAATGAATATTTTAAGTATATTTTAATGAAACAAGCGTATTAGATTAACAAAATTGCTACGGAATTATTTAAAAAATCGAGAAATCACTTTTTTTAGAATATGTAAGTATGAAGACACTGGCCACCACCGTAAAAACAAATATTGATCCAGTTTAAACAAAATATATCAATACAAAGTAACCTTTTATCCAACAGTTTGATAATAATTAAGTATTACTTAAATATAATGTATCCAAGTTTTACTCGACTCATTTAGGGAAATATCTTGAATTTTGTTATTAACATGGTAATAGCAAGTAGTATGTCCACATAGTAGTATGTCGTATATATTATGAATACTGCGTAGCATGTCGTGCATAGTTAATAGTAAATGATATTTCTGAAACTTATTATCACTGATCTATTCGTATTGAGTAAGAAGATCGATTCAGGGAAGTCTTCAGCTAACCCACAAAAAGCGCATATCAACCGGGGAACCCCATTACTGAACATACCTCTTCCAGCAACAGTCTTGTTGCAGCAGTTGGTAGAAGAACAACAATGCCATAAATTGAATTGCTTTTACCAATTATATTTGCCAGAGAATTGACATTCTTATTGTAGATAAACAATCTGAACATCTGTGATGAGTCGGGGTTGACGCTGTTAACTTGTCTTAGAAAATGAAGATCTGAAGTTAGATTATAAACCATATATATATATATATATATATATATATATATATAAGAGGTTTGTATATGGATTATTATTATGTTCACTTTTTGGTTTTTTATGTTTATCAGTTGTTTGTAATAAACATTTTTATTCTGATTAAGACATACAATAGGTGCCTGTTTAAAAATGACTAGCATTTTCGACTAATTGATGATCAACCATAAAATGTATGATATTGGGAGTAATCCCTAACTCAAGTACATATAATATAATTTAAATAAATGTTAGGTTTTACAATCGTACATTAATTTAGGAATATAAACTAAAAAACAAAAGAGAAAAAGTACAAATACATTTTCTAATGAGATTTTTGGTCAACCATGTTCATTATCATAAAATATAAAACCAAAATATTTATAAAATTACGAATATATGAGAGAGTTAACACACAACTCATTAAAGTTGCACATTATATCATAAAATCCTGTTCATTTATTGTAATTAATCATCTAAATATCTAAATCAGTATTTAGTAAAACATGTGCAATAATCACTGTGTCATCTTGTTAAATATTTTAATAAATGCATTTTGAACTGTTAAACATGAATTATTTGTTATAGTAAAGATAGATCTCATTTTAGCTCAGATAATTTACCAGTAATGGTAAAGAATTGACTGCATTTTTTAAAGTGTAATTATTTTACATATGCAAGCCGTAATTTTAACATACAACGAACTTATATTTATTGTTTTCCAAAAAATATATAATGCGTACGTTTAATAGGAAAAACGTTTTATCGTGCCTTTTTATTTTTAATATTTTATTATTTATTCATATATTTTATTTATTTATTTTACTTTGTTTTGCTTTGTTTTGTTTTCATCGTATTACATCGATATAAAAAGTGTTAATACTGTAGAAGTGCATTACTTATTATTAATCGTAAAGAAAATTTGTTCTAAATTTAAACAAAAAATGTTGAAATATTTTTGTCAAATGTAATATGGTTGAGTGTTAAAAGAGTGTTTAATTATAATTACAATGTAGAACGTACGACGTACTATAATTCTAACATAAATACTATTGTAGCTCAATAAATTGTATATGGAGTAACAAATCTACAATATTTCAATACCATTGCAAAGTGCGCCGTACTTGTGATCTTAAAATATGGTAGTTCCAATAATTTTCAGCGACCACCGCATTACATTATAATTTAAAGCTGAGAGTTTTCAGTAAAATAACGCATTTTTATAAAGAGTGAGTTGTCCCAACCACCATTTACAATCTTTTTAACATACCTGTTTCCTCGCCAGCAATAACTAATATTTCTTTCTTGTCCATTTTTTCTTTGTCATCTATCAAGAACCCCTTCACAGCTGCCGCTATGAGAGGACCCCTTAGCAACTGCGCTGGTGACGGTATCGACATTATCTGTGGGATTGAAGTAAAGTTGAAGGAGTTCTTCTTCCGTGATGATAATGGTGATGATGATGATGATGATGTAATGCCTGTAACTGTGTAAAGGAGAATTACTGCACTTTGGGTTGTGATTGCACAAAAAGTGATTTAGTCGCATCGTTAGTTTACTAATCCCAGTAGCATACGAAAAAAAAGTGGTTCAAGTAATGAATATAAAAATGTATGTACCAACATATTAGGATTTGATATATGCTTTTGAAGACGGTTGCGAGTACATGGTAGGAAAAGTGGGTACACATGTTTGCTATTTTGTAGAACTTTTTGCAATAATGCTATTAGTACTACGTACGTATGTGATCGCAGGAAGAAAACTGTTATATTTTATCATAGATACTAAATAATATATTATACCATAATATTGAGTACAGTGTACTTATACTATCCACTGTTATTTATTAATTTTCTAACGGTACAAAAGGGACAAATATTCTGTAGTCAATTTTTATGAAAAATAATAGAAAATTAACCAACAAAAGAAAATGAGTAACAGTTCAAAATGATTGATAATAATAAATTATATTAAAACTATAGAAAACAAGTATACAACTTTATAAAATTATCATATGGCTCACATCGATATCCCTAAATACCCGAAATCCCTATATAAAAATAAATTATATTTGAATTAACACTAATTTGAAATAATGCTATTGTATTAAGCCGTAAATACCTTTCAACATCTAAATTTAAAAACTCATATTGTAAACATTATATACTCCAAGATGTTCACTAACCATTTAGCAACAAAAGATTCTTTGTTTTGAGGAACGGTAAAGATTCTCGAGGCAGCTGTAGAAATTCCCAGAAAGTATTCTCAAAGAAACAATATTCACTTGAGTTCGCCATAAGCAAATAGGAATTTGCCTCTACTTCTAATGCGTGCTTAGCAGCTTTGACGTCAACCAGGGACGTAGGCATGTTGAGTACTGAAATGAGAGAGTTTTTATTTACAATTTATTTGATGTTCAGTATGTTGAATACTGAAATGAGAGAGTTTTTATTTACAATTTATATGATGTTCAGTATGTTGAATATCTTTGGAGTAAATGTTCAGATTGCAAAGTTTGCATTGTAAAGATAGTAAAGGTCTACGCCCACCAAGCGCGACGCGACGAAACACGAAGGAGCGCCGCGCGGAAAAAATGGTTCTCACTGAGCGCGCTACGCGACGAATGCTATTTGACTCTATGGAGATATATGTCTATTTATATGCACAGACCACGCACAGTATCTGTTCAACTACTTCAACCCGGTGTCACATATAGATTGGGGAGATGAGTAAATGCAGGCAGCTACTGTTTGTCATGCAGTCTGTGTCAATGAGATTCCCTCTCTCACTCTTTCCCAGTATATGCAGGCAGCTACTGTTTGTCATGCAGTCTGTGTCAATGAGATTCCCTCTCTCACTCTTCCCAGTATATGCAGGCAGCTACTGTTTGTCATGCAGTCTGTGTTAATGAGATTTCCTCTCTCACTCTTCCCAGTATATGCAGGAACGTGTACATTTGTATGAATGATGTCTCATCAGTTATTATAGTGTTTATATTGAAATATTCGCAGCGTCGCTGAAAAAGTTGAATAAATTTAACTTCAGTTTCCTCGCGTTGCGTCGCGCTTGGTGGGCATAGACCTTGATAAAGAATGTTAGTCAATTAATGCTATTATATGCTAAGTTGAAAATAATAAATTAGTCCCCAGCTACCACAAGAAAAGCTGCTAACTCACTTGCGCATTCATGGAGCAACATATTTCCTCCATGGCTCTGCTCCTTGTCATAAGGCTAAGATTGTATCACAGTGGCTGGCCAGCGAAAGAATCAATGTCATCCAATGACCAGGGAATTCTCCAGATCTCAATCCCATAGAGAATATGTGGCATAAACTTAAAAATGCGGTTAGCTGTGATAACCCTACTTCACTAGTGGACTTCAAAAATGCCACCCGACGAAATTGGTACACAAAGATTATCCCGGATTATTGTAAGAAGCTAGCAGACTCCATGCCGAATTTTTTTTGCTCTAATCAAGGCTGCTAAGGGTTATATGATGAAATACTGAGTTTTACTGTGAGATTTAATGTTTTATAACATATATCTAGATATTTATTTTATGCTCCTACCTATTTTATGCGCCTACATGCTTCTACACATAATTCAGTCAAATGTTATACCATTATACTTTTTATGACTATAATGTATTTTCTCATTCACCATGTCCTTGCTGTTCGAATGTATTCTTGCTGTTCGAATGTATTCTTGCTGTTCAACTGTACTGTTTACTTAATATATTTTCTTTAAATATAAGTATCAAACACAATATCCACGACGTATTTTTTTAAACAATTTTCTATAAAAACAAATAGTACTATATATAGATAATATTTTGACGAAAATGTTAAAATGAACACAATATTAATATAACGAACAAAGTTGTCCAAAGAATTATCAAAATGATATAAACACAGCCTAATTTTACAAATGAAGTTGATATTAAATATGGTGGTTATAACAATATATTAACATGAAACTCACAAATTGCATATTTTTCCACTTGGGCACAATGATTTACGGTAATCGATGCAGCAAATATCCAAATTGACGACAACAGGTGCGAATATTTGAAGAAATTCATGAATGATACTGTATGAAATGAACACCCTCGACTTAAACTAGATATATTCTACATCAAACCTTATAAAGTTTATATTCATATATTCAGATACGTTCTACAACAACCCTTATAAGGTTTATTGTTCATACAATCAAATATATTTATTTTCCTAAAGAAATTACAACGGAATTGATTATATAACATACATAAATAATGCTCAGATACTGAGTCGGCCTAGGCTGCAGATGCGGGTAATTTTAACAAAGTTTATATGAATAAATATACTATGATATAAGTAGTATACGAGAAGAGAAACGTTTGACTCATGATTCATCACCCACCACCTTACCCTAACGCCTACCTCACCTACCCCCCTACTCCACCTACTCCACTACCCCACCTACCCTCCTACCCCACCTACTCCACTACCCCACCTACCCCAATTACTCTACCTACCCCACCTACCCAAATATATTTCGAGTTAATTGCAATTACAATGTTGAATGTGATTAGTTGCTTTACACCTAATAATTACTAATAAGGAAAGTTTGTTATCAATTTGACTTTATATAATAACTGGGAAAAAATAGGAACTATCCACTACGTATCATGTGATTTTATCCATTGCATTGTGCCATGGTGATTTCTTTACATGACACACTTGATTCGTTTCATTAAAGATGGCCTTAACAATCGGCAAAAGTATCCAACCTAGATTTGAGTTTGAAACAGTCTACATTATTCGTTCTTTCGATTTTGATATATTTAAGCCACTCAAAAACATCTAATATGCATATTTAATATTTAATTAAAAGTAATAACTTTGTTTTAATAAAATAAATACGTTCATTACATTAAAAAAAAATTTTTTTTCATATAAATCAATTATTTAAAAAAAATGAATAAACCAATTGATAAAAACAATTAAATATGAGATTCATAGGATATAAACTTTTGACAATTGAAATATTGCTAAAAATATTATAACCTATAGTGATTAGGGGCACACGGACAATGGAAACTTAACTTTTTTAGGGATTGTCTATAATTATGTAATATTTATATTAGCTACATACTATAATTTTGTTAACGAAGTTTTTGCCGTTTTGCAAGCATCTTTTTCAGCTGTGGCTACATTTTGGAATTTAATAATTTCAATACGTTTCATGGGGCCGGTTAAAGTTTCATGCTCTGTAGCTGTAGATATTGCCGAAATTTCGAACTTACAAGCAACCTATGATGTAAGCTTAAACATAATCATATCATTTACCCCGAGGTGCATAGATTGCTCAAAGTATTATTTTGTTACATATCAATATAGTACAATTTCGGACTTTCTCATAGTGCTATCGTTCATAGCAATCATATTTACAAATTGTTCACTACTTCAATATGAATATATGTTCACTAACTAATTCTGTTGCCTCTATTATAAAAACCACAATCTTTCAAATTTATGAAGTTACGCCGAAGTATTAATATATTTTTAACATAATGAAGTTACTCTGTATCTTACTTGTAAATAATATGTCTATTCAGTTTTTTATAGTCAACAAGGATTCCATTAATACTTTTTTTATTCGTTAACTACATTGACTAGATTGATTTCAGTGTACATATTATATGTATTGTATTATATGTTAGTTTAAAATAGTATAAAACGATAGCATTTTTAATATTGACAATTATGAACGAAGTCCAATTATATTAATATTGTGTCTTTTTATTTACATTTTATTTTAACAGTACATTTCTTTGTAGGGGTAGTTGTTCAATATCCATTTATCGCGAAGGTTGTGTGTGTGTGCTGTGACAATAGAGAATGTTGCTATGACGACATATAAGCCCTTACAAATATAAGAAGCTCCTTTAATTGTAACCGTTTCAAAACTTCAGTTGAAGTCTACAATACATATCATAGTAACAGCTCACGTGTTTAAGGTAAGAATTTCAGTAATTGAATTCAAATTTTAAAAAATAGTTAATGTTGCACCATTTAAAAATGTTGTCTTAATTTTAATGCTTCAGAATGAAGTTGACAATCGTTTTGACACTTCTCGCAATAATGTTCATTTCGGCACATCACACATATGCGGGACGGTCAAAGTTTGACAGCCATGTGGAAGATATGGATGAATAAAAAGCGGACAATATTGATCAGGAGATGTATGCAAAAATGAATAATCTTTTCTTGAGTACGTATTAATTTTCTATATAAAAACTCCTTTTTAAACATCTTATATTATATTTTAAATGTTTGCTTTGATTGACAGTTTCATTCGACTTCTTTCCACCCTTATTTGATTAATTTGTTAGATTAACATATTTTCTCCATTAGACATTGATAATTCACTAATTAATAGCAAGCTATAGAAATTTAATAGGGAAAGTATTCTCACATATTTTATATAGAGCATATTCATAACGTGAATCTGTCCCCATATTTCGAATGATCCAATATAGCCTTCTGTAAAATGTAACAGTCGCATTTTTTCACGGAAGGGTCAGAACAAACATTTTTCATTCCATTTTTCAGGCAAGAAGACACAATGTCGTCGTTGCCATCAGTCCTGCAATGGAACAATCTTCAAGCGCTGTTGTGGCCACCTGCAATGTCATCGTTATGGATTCCGCAAGGGAATTAGCTATTAGCTTTAATATTATATTGTAATTAATAAACTTTATTGCATGAAACCATGAATAATTGTTGTAATCAAATAAATAAATAGTTAATATATATTTGTTAAATAATATATTCGAACTAAATCATGCTTTTAATTTTTCATGATATTATAAATTCACTTTATCTAAACCAACAAACGATATTATGATTGTTTTGAAATGTTAACATCATTCAATAAAAGTAAGCGAACAATTCTTCAGAATATTCTAAATAGTTACCTCAATGTTCTCTATTACATACATAACTAAGTAGCGTAGTTATATTGAAAATGATTGTTCAACTTATTAAATATATTAATATGTATATAGAGTAATTAAGACTTTTTTTTTATTTCTGACTCCCTGTTAACAGTTTTGTATTTGGAAGCGGACATGAAAAATGTTACATTGATTGTGTCATTTGCTAGGAATGCGTTAAATGTAAATTGTTATATAATTAAATCATTAATAATTAACTTTTAGTGATAGTATTTCAATTGAAATGTATATTATCACCAAAAAGTTTAACTTTTATTATACTAATTTGAGTTTCCTCGATGTCAAGGAGTGTGTATATATCAATTCTGTTTGTGCACTATTACACCACAGTCGTGTTATATATTTAATGAAGTAATGCTATATATTATGTTATTTAATATACAATAAAATTGACAAAACATTGACGAAGAATATTTCATAATCAACAGTTATTTTTTAAACTTTAAGTCTTTTTAAACTTTTATTATAAATTGTGTTTCCTTATTGTCAATATAAATAACCAATATTAAAAATAAATATTAAAATGTAATGCATTCATATTATAAATGTTTTTAATAAATAATATTTTTTAAATATATATGTAAGTGGAAGTGTATAAGTATACTATACATCAAAAAATAAGAAAATCAGTTTTATTTTGTTTAAACTTATAGTTTTAATTATCTTCCGAATTTTAAATTATCGAATACCTAAATGAGAATCTTAAAAATATTAATCTACATGTACACTAATATAATAATAAATTATAACATTATATTTATGGAGTATTTTATATCATCTGATAATGTATCTTTGTTGAATCTGTTTTTTTTTATTTTACGGGTTATATTGTATATATAATTATACCAAATAAACTCATTTAATATTAATTAAAGAAATTAATTGTGATAATATAGTTTAATAAAATCTAAATTTCAATTCAGTGTTTTATTTTTTGAATACATTAGTTAGACATTTATTTATTTATATATATGTAGCCATAATAAGTGTAAACATAAATATTAAATCATTTTAATTGTTACAAACTATATATTATTTAAAAAAATGTTATTTTCTAAATTCCACAGCGATGTGGAAGATATGGATGAAGAAAAATCGGACAATATTGATCGGGAGATGTATGAATAAATAAAGGATCTTTTCTTGAGTATGTATTAATTTTCTATATAAAAACTCATTTTTAAACATCTTTTGATTCATATTGATTCATATTCATACACAACATACATCAAAACCAAACTAATTTAGTTATGGCGTTTGTGTAGACACAAATAAATGTAATTAATGATTACAACATAAATGTATTAAATTAACTTAGCACTGTTAAAACGGATACAAGAAGAAAAAAACGATTTAAAAAGTAGAAAATTGAAAGTTTGAAAACTATACGAAAAATAGTATCCTAGTCTGATGTATGTAGAATATATTATTATTTCAAAAGAAATATAAATGACAAAAAAAAGTTGTTTTACTGAAGTAATAAATATGAACAATACATTATATGTTAGCAATGCCAACCAAATATCAAAAGAGAATAACAATAACAATAACAAAGTATATATATGTATATAATATGGTTGAACATCGAATGGTTGAGTGCATGGTTTGAACCGTTTGAACATTTCTGGCGAGGCCAGGAGAGTATTTGAAAGCATTTGAATCAGTTAAGTTGCTGTGTGATTTCAAGCGACACTGTTTTCTTAATTTGCCAATGTGTTACTTTGTTAATTTGTAATCCTGATAGTAAATGTTCATGCTAAATAGCAAATATATACCAATGAAGTAAGTACGACTAATGGCTACAATTGATCTGAAAATCACTAACAACAAATGCCGAGCACTCAACCGGGTTACTTTTATTTGGTTTCTGAGCAAGAACAAAACACTATGGCGGTGCGTTGTTGTTTCCAATATTTATGGAAACTGTTAATATTATGCAATTTGTATAATTTAAGCGAAACATCTATTTTAATTCTCCCGGAAGCAGAATTGAATTTCTGCTCTTTGATTAAATGTTAAATTTGAAACAGGGAAATAGTTTATCGGTGGGGGAACCACGAGTATGGTATAGGTGGGATGCAGACTTATAACCCCTTCTGTAAAATATGTATAGACTTGCGCTAAAATTTAATTTATATTACGCACTTGCTATTTATATTTTGTATATTATTGTTTTTTTTGTCAGTACAAGTAGAACACTTTTTAAAATACGCACTTCTTTACTAAAGATGTTAGGCTAAGCCCTTGTAAATATAATTCGATTGAAATTTTTTTTCATTTTTATTAATCTAATAATTAAAGAAATATGATGTATAGTATACAAATTTTTGTTTCAACACATTTTTTAAACTAAAATAAAAAATCTTGTTATAATAAAATGTTATAAACAATATAGTTTTCAATAGCTGCATACACTTAACATGTTTACTATATTATATATTATTTATTATTATATATTATTAATATTTATATTGTATATTATGTTAGCCGTTTACTCATGAAGAAATCAAAAATTCGATTGTAATACAATATACAGAAAAGTCGAATACATTTCGAGTATATAGTGTATAATCTATAGTTAATTATAATAAAATGCATTTAATAACTAAACACTAGTCAGAAAGTGCTCAAAACAATTTTATATTGTAATTTGTGTCAACTCGCACCATTTACAAATCACTTAATAAAATCATTCAATTTGACCAATCACATGCGAATATCATTTAATTTGACCAATCACATGCGAATATCAATCAATGTAACAAGAACAGAAGGAGAAGTCACAGTCGATCGATAACCATTTCAATGTTAACTTTGATGGAATATAGTACAGTTAGTGTACTCTATCATAATATTATGTTGTATTAACTCTAAAAGGTCTAAAAATATTGATTTTGTCATTACCTGTCCAGCTTCTTACAAACTTTCGAAGTGTAAATAAAATGAATGATCCGATTGACTTACCGGTAGCAATCAATTATTGATGTATTTAAGCTTTAGTTTATGTGATTGACTGAATTATTATGTTAAAAAATAAATTAAAAATCAAAATAAAGGTTATGACATGTAGGCTTATATACATAGGCTAATAGTATAATGTGTTGAGCAGGTTGAACATTCCAATTCGAAACACTGTTTGTTATTTATTTTTATTTTAAATATAGAAAATAAGATTTTTATTGATTTATCCACAATTTTTAATATTTACTTAGTTCCTTGAAATATTTAGAATCCGTATTTAAATATAAAAAAATTATATAAATTTGCAAGCGTACTTGCAAATTTGCTTGCTATATTTGGCTATTTGCTTCTTTTAGAATTCCGAAAAAAAGTTAAATATTGAAAATCAAGGAACAACATCGACGTAAGATGTTTTTTGAGCAATGTATCTTATTGTATTCATCAAATATACGATTGTTTACTGAAGCCATTCAGATAAAGGTGTCTGAGCTACACATATTGTAACTAAAAAGATGCCTGTTTGTGTATATTTGCCTTAAGAGGGAAATTAATTATTATTGCCCTTCGTGAAAGGTCTGTGGTTTGTAGTCGCCATAGGGCGGTGAAGGGGCGGGAGTCAACGACGAGTTATACACCGGTTGTCCGTGGTGATGGGGCGAGCCGGGGAGGGACTGTGAGTGATGAGGCCCCATGGGATCTATGGGTGGCCACAGGGAGAGAGGAGGCGACATGCAGGTGTGAATCGGTATACATAACAGCATTGTGGGAGCATGAATAAAAAAGGAAACAGGAAGAGAAATGAGATGCACTCTAAAAAGGAAAAAGCATAGAGATAACGCAATGGTCGGTAATAATAATTAATACAACAAATTGCAATAACACCAGTAAGACAAGTATGCTAAAAAAAGCAAATATGATAGTATTAGTAAAAGTTTATGATACTGCTATAAGTATAACCAGTATTTTGACATGAACTGGTCATTTTAATAATGAAAAACAATTAAGTACGGAAGATTCGCAGAAAACGTGAAGAAATATAGGCTTATGTATATTTAAATATAGCCGAATGGACAATATTGGTGGAATGTTTCGATAGCAAGTTGCCAGAAACATGTGTGGTCTTGGCTGGGATTAAGGATCATGAAATGAGGAAACACGACTATGATTCTTCTATTAGATTTGTATTACAATATGATGTCATGATAATTTGAAACATCTCCAATACATATAACTAATTCTATATGTAAAATATAGAAATAATATTACATTTATATATATTTTTCTACATGACAAAATATGAAAATCAATTCCATTAAATGTTCTTCATTGTTATATTTTACTTTTACAATTTATACATTCGATTAAACGTGTTATATATTTTTTAATAAATGTATTTAACTACTATTTGTATTCTTTATTAATAGGTAAATTCTGCAAGAATTGGTAAATTGAAATTTATTGAAACGGTAGAACATTTTGACCTACCAGATCAATCTGAAGATGACATACAGATTACTATAGTCGATCATAAAGAAAGTTGGAATATAGAAGACCGAATCAACAAGAAAGATTTTTACATTTTTGTTTTAAAGACAATACATCCAATAGGTATAAATAAACGATGCAGTGAATTGGCAAAACATTTTATAACGAATTTTAATTCTTTATTATGTAATTGACTGTAATATATATTTTTTCTCTCTTCATATTTAAAGATTTTTGTAAACAATGTTCATTGATTATAATCTCCATGTTAAATCGAATCTCCGTGTGTAAAAATAGTTGTTAAATCATTTTTGATTGAAAAAGACTAATTTAAAAAGTCGAAAACGCTCTTATAAATATATAAATAAACATATTATTAAATTATTAAATACACATAAATATTACATATCGACCCAAAATGTCGAATGCGCTCTATTTACATATATTAGTCGTATAGGCCCCGTTTTTTGTGTAGCCCAAATGGCCTTCGACATTTTGGATCGCATTCGATGTTTTTTGGGACCCATTCGATTAGTAAAAATATATTTAGAATTTAATGTAAAAAAAGGATTTACAACCCTTCCGGATATTTTGGTTACAGTTATAATGTTGTACTCACTAAATGAAAACTGAAACTGTTGCTGAGTCGGAAACTGCTGCTGGTGCTGTTGGTGATGCTGCTGCATAACAACAATGGAGGGGAGACTGTCGTCCAGCGAGGCATAGTGGAGCTGCTGCTGGTGATGATGCCCACCTCCCTGAATGAGATGCTGCTGCTGCTGCAGTCCACCTCCACCGCCACCGGTGGAGAGGTAGGAGTCCCCCCGTCCACCGCCTGCCGCCCCCGCCATGCTGGTGCCTCCCCCCGATGGGTAGTAGAGCCGGCTGCCCTCATGGTAGGGGGTGAATGCGCTCGAGGATGCGTCGGTGTTGAGGGAGTCTGCTCGGCCAATCAGGTTGTATTTATACATATAGTGCAAAATAGGAAAATACTGATTAATGCGAAATTCACTGTAAACATATTATATTTGATATATATAGTTTATATTAGCTTATCATATAATATTGTGAATAAGTTTTCCTGCTAACACTACAAGCAGGATGGGATAGCAATTAAAACAACATGACTATAACTGTTCTAATTTCAGAGCGGAAAATATTTTATTTGTACCTTTAAAATCGGGAAATTAAATTAAAAAACCGTTTGAAATTAGAGGATAACTTTTAAAATTCTAGAACTGGTTTGAGGGACGCAGAAAAGGAACGCGGAGGCCATAGTTTTGAATCATTGATATAGATGGATATATAACATTTATATATTCTAAAAATACGCAAATATTATATTATTATTAAATGTACATAAAAAGTTCTATCAAGCTAAGAACTTCCCCATAAAAATAAATGGATCGTTATCCTTTTCTTTGTACACAATATTAATACTGATTTTTAATAAAATTTATTTAATAGGGGCAATATACAAAACCTGTAATAATATGAGCACAATACTATATATGTGCTATATTACATACTTATAAACTAAACATGTCATTAACACTAGAAGCGCGGTTATTTTAATATACCTAGAAGCGCGGATCCGTCACCTGACGGATTTCATTTTTTTCGCACATTTAGGGATTCAAAAATAATAAATAATAGCTAAATAACACAGAATTA
>JAUZND010026605.1:0-23929 GCA_034780555.1 Coelogynopora nodosa
TTATATTGATCTAGGTATAAACTATAGAGTATTAACTAATCAATAACAACACAAACATTGCTTACAACATTACTACACTTACTAAGTAACATACTGCTTTATTTCAATGCATAATATGTACATACAGCTTTTGCTTGAATGTACACACAAACCCATAATAATGCTATCGATTATTTATCATTATATATTATAGAGGGATACACCATCTGCTACACCAATCTGTTCTGCATGTTTGAGGTCTCCCACTCAAAGATAAGACAGCGATGAGCCTTTTAACTTCAACTCACTCAAAAAGTTGGACTCGTGTTAAATCCTATCGCTTTATGAATGAATGAATTATGTTTGCATAGTTAGACTTGTAATATAAAGTTGGCTGCATTTATCTCTATATCAGAATATATTTACTCAAACAATACACAGTGCACACCTCATCTGCATCTCATTATATTCTATTCCCCGCCGAAGTACATCAACTAAAACTACAACTGGTGAGTAGGTGGAGAGAATCGAGATAATTCAAAATAGGACCCCTTAGCCCATGCAAAAATGTTAACAACCTTTATACGTCTTATATATTCTATTATTGAGCAGTTTTTCGCCCCATACCGTATGTTCACTCACTCACTCTCTTTCTCTCTACCCTAATTACATGTGAGTGTAACATTTCTTTCCTATTATTGCCTGAATACATATTTGTAGAGCAAGGATTTGTAGAGCTTTCTCTCACATATATGCACATACAGATGGCTATCGTGGTTGAACTTGTCAAGAGTGTGGCGGTAAGATGTGACTATACGACTGTCATCTGATAAGAAACGATCCATCTCGCTCTCCTTCATACCTCTTATAGCATAATATATTGATCTCTATTTTTACTCTACATCAATAGGAGGTATATATATATACAATATATAATTTTTTCCTCTCTCATATCCTATTTTTTTTCTTTTACTTCATTTTATCGAGCATCTGTTAGAAGGGTGGAATTATAATAGTTCATATTTTAATTGTTTATTACAGTACACGGCCGCAATGCTTCTCATATTATTAATATATAATACAGGATATATGCGTTAGATTTTCGCTCGGAGAATATGTATCACATCATAATAGCATCGTGAAAGTTTACGAATCTTTACTGTGTGATAATTTGATGTAGTATTAAATGTCAGCGTTGATGCTTTTGAATTAATAGGTGGACTTCTCTCTTCTTTGATTAGCTGTGCTACCATATTCGATTCCATGTATAGAGCGTTTTTAGAATATCCCCACTTATAAATTATATTTCTCGATGAAGTACTATGAAACACAAAATTGAAATGAGAGCACACAATCTCTTGTTATATCGATAATATTGGTTTCGCAGGAGACTTCTACAACAGTAGAATTTATCTCCTTTATGTATACCAAACTAGGAGCTTTGTAAAGTTAATTGCTTTGTTGTTATTGATACAAAAACGCCTTCACCTTTACTCAGTTCACGGATTGTGGGCGTCTTCCTAATCATAACTGTATCGATGAAGCAGTTATTAATAGGTGTAAGTTCGTCACAAATTCCATGGCAATAAAAGTCCTTTTTTCCTGAATTATTCTTACAGTTGTGCTGAGCAAGTAATTTAGCCGAATCTTCCCCGTAGTAAGGTGTGACGCAGGTATTTGATGGCAATGTTGCATTTTAAATAATATTTAAATGTTCGATTGATATTAAAGGATGAATGCGTAAGCGTGTTTCTGGGATAGATGACACTAAATATCGGTTTGAGTTTAAAGTCAAATGCCTAGGTGTGCTTCAGAGATAAAGTACACAATATTCACGTCTTCAAAAGAAAATCCGTTCGTCATATACGACTTCTCATGTTTATAGATTTTTTAATTCACCAGTTAAGGAAAATACTTTGGCGTATTTCTGGAATAGATTATACTAAATATCAGTTTTCGAGTTTAAAATCAAATGCGTAGACGTGCATCAGTGATAAAGTGCACACTGTCTACGTCTTTAAAAGAAAATACGTCTATCATACTTTACTATACTATGACTATCCATGTTTACAAATATTTCGATTCACTTGACAAACGGGTATTCCTTCTGGCAGATATATGCTAATCGGAAATGCGTAGGCGTGTTTTTACAACTGAACGATTGACTGATCGTATTACTTGCGGCTAGTCTTAGTCTCATCTCTATTATATTCAATCGACCTCACGACCCAACTTAGTCAAAATCCCCATTGCAACCACCCGGAACTGGTATCAGATGGCTACAATGCAACGTATTAGGAAAATCAATAATTGTAGTTAAATTACTACCATTAGTACCTCTCATCAATTCGTAAATACTTATAGTATACTTATAGTAGGAAACATTTAAAGATCAGGAGTCAAACATCTGACATTTTTATAGTTAAATTCTTATTCCTGCTATCTACGAATAATATAGCTAAATATTAAGGCTAGTAAGAAAAACATATAAAATTAAAATTTATATTCTGAATATAATAGGAAGGAACATAGATATAGAGTAAACATGATTAGGTTTACAAGCAATGATACAACATAAACTTTTAAAATCGTAAGTTTACTAATTTTTAACAACATATTTAGTGTGAATATTTGTATATATAAATATATATATATATATATATATATATATAGTGTAGGAGAACATATTGAATCAGTAAAATATAGAATCATTTAATTTACTACTTACTCCTTTACTTTACGTGTAACCCTCTTCTTCTTCGGGTTTCCCCCAGCATAAGAATAGCATTTTGTCGCATAAGTGTCGATTTCTTCCGCTTCTGAGGAGCACAACCGGCTAATGTCAATAGAGCTGCTTCTCCATCCTCCATTCCAGGTGAATTTTGTGACGTTGAGAAATATCCCAAAAATACCATGGGTTTATCCCCTTTCATCAAGAGTGGAGTTGCGGCCTGTGTCTGCATAGTAGTGGCTGTTGCACTTCTTTTTTTTTAATACGGCATTCTCATCATTACGTCTCACCATGTGAAGAATACGAGTCTCCCGCCATGCCTACCAAAATGCCTTCCACAGCAGATCTGTGTGATTAACTTGACTTACTACTTGAGAAGCAGTTAAGCAGAGGTATACACCAGCATCCACCGCAGAGGGAAAAGCAGCCACAGTAAGAGACGCCGATGCGCGGACAGATATTCATCCTAACGGATTGCTGAGACGCACCACAACGGGCACTGTCCATGAGCCTCTCTGGGTAGCCGCTGAATTTAATTATGTAATGTGGCTTGGTCGGGATTCGAACCAGGGACCTTCGGTACTAGAGGCATGCAAGCTACCTCTACGCCACCGCAGCTAGTGCCTCAGATTGCACTCGAAGAGTATGGCGGATCAACCATTAGACAGGTATGTGGGAATAAAGACTCACGCATAATCTCTATCGGTTCATGTCGTAGATAAATAAAGTGAAAGTTAAGGCTTGCCACATAACTAGAGTCACCGTGTTGTCCTAAATACACCTCGTTGCAGCGTAGCATAAATTGATACCGCCCTGAGCCGAACTCCGACATCTTAACATCTGTCCCATCCAAATTGAAGGCAAGCGTGTTGGCAGTAATCTTTGCCGAGTAGAGTCCGTCATGTGGAATGAAATTTCTGAAAGGAGGCCGTAATTTTGAATTGTTATGCAGAAACAAATCTCAAAGTATTCGGATGAGGTCTGGATTCTCTGTTGACTGCAGGTAATGTCGTTACTTATTCTTCACTTAGGCCTCAAACGACTTGATGTAGTGGTCAAGCACATCCTAACCCGTACTCGACTCTGTAGTATATGGATATCGAATGACTTGATTATCTGCAGAACCAATAGGACCCTTTACGCTTGTGAACTCTGGTGATTTGAAAATTAAACCGTTCAATAATTGTAATTAAATGATCGAATACTACCAACAGGGTAACTCTCATCAATTTATAATTACCAAAATTGAACTTAGTGACCTTGAATTAATCGGAAACAACCTTGACCGTGTTTAAATCGGCCAATAGGAAGCCATAGTAACCAAAAAACAAATACTCAATTCTGATTGACTGAAAAACTTTGAAAATGTTTAGCTCAAAAGTTTAAAATCATTTTCCTCAGGTGGGGAAGTGGTGGGCTGGGTACACTTCTCCCCTACTACTATTGACGCCATTTACTGTATAAAATCATTGACGCCATTTACTGGAAGACATCATGACGTCAGCTGCTAGACGACATCATTGACGGAATTTGCTGGACGACGTCATTAACGACATTTGCTGGATGACATCATGATGTCAGTTGCCAGACGACATCACTACTTACGCTATTTATGGACAATATTATTGACGCCATTTGCAGGATGCCAATGATTCCAGTTGCCAAAAGAAATCACTGATGCTATTTGCAGGATGACATAATGATTCCAGTTGCCAGAAGAAATCACTGACGCCAGTTGCCTAGACGACATTATTGATGCAAGTCGCTGAACAACATCACTGATTCCATTTGCTGGACGACGTAATGATTCCAGTTGCCAGAAGAAATCACTGACGCCAGTTGCTAGACGACATTATTGACGTAAGTCGCTGAACAACATCACTGATTCCATTTGCTGGACGACATCATTAATGTATATATTGAATATATATTCATATATAAATTGAACATTGAACATTGAAATAAAATTAATCAATAGTTAAATTCATTACATCAGTTTATGTATAAATATAGATAAATTGATAGGGGGATTGGAAAAATATTGATGTAATAAATAAACTAAAAATTATAATATTAAACTTATATTGATTGTATTTTTGACTCAGTAGTTTTTTTTTTTTTATATAATAAATTATGCCTTGATAAAGAGAAGAAGTTCGCAAAAACGCAATTGGCAATAAATGTAAATTTTCTATATATATAATTCTTATATTTATATTTTTCCAAGTTTCAGTATTCATTGTTTCAGAATATTACACACACTAAATTGAACAAATTAATTGATAAATGTCACTTCTATGATTATTTTGTCCGAATTTATGCTACTGAGCATTAGCGATACTGAAAATAACTCCGATATGTGAGAACTATATTTTTCAATATTATTTTTTATTTAATAAAATTAGTATTTAACCTCTTAGTAAAATGTATATATATATATATATGTATTGTATATATTTAAAAACACACATTTTTGTATTATATAATATGTATATAAATTAAATGGATTCAGTAAGTAGAATTAAAATGAAAAAAATTAGGAACAATAATAAAGAGATATGCTATATGACCTACGTGAGGAATTAAATATAGTAAAATTTGGCACAAGTGCAGTGTATCGTTTTGTTAATTTAGAATCTTCTTCATTTATCTATTTTCCGAATGTAAATATGTTCGCTATTTTATTTTCATACAAATGGGTATCACTGTTTATATTAGTAGAGGAAGGTAAATAAGTTTCTAAATCAATACTTTTAGACTTGAAACTTTTTAACTGATTGTCCAACAAATTCACTTTCGTGTCACATAAATGGTCTGGCGCAATGTATCTAAAAACTTGTGCTGTAAAGTAATTGTCAGCTATCTGGTTTACAAATTTATTTTTACTTTCTGAGTTATTTGATCTGTTGCAATTAATATGTTGTGGCGGCTTTTTCATTAATATATTATTTGCTTTCTGAATAACGCAATCACGACCATTAGGTAATATAATCCTCCTATACGATCGTTTGCGTCTGGTTTGCGAATTGTTTTGTAGTTGGTGTTGCATTTCTGTCAATTTTAGGTGGATGATTTCGTTCTGTCTGCTTTTACCGACCATCGAGCTCTTTTTTCGGTTGTCTTGCACTTGGTTAAATAGACAGTTACGATGTAGCGGATTACTCCGCTGTTGGAACACATTTCCACTTTGGTTTTGCTCTCTTTCTACAACATTGTTAATTCCAATGCTTCTATAATTACTAGAAGATACACCGTTACACTTATATTCCGATTCTTGTGTTAATTTTACCGCCTTTTTTGGGGTAAAATTATTAATATTTATTGGAGAAAATGTTGTTAAACTTTCAAGAGGTTCATTTCTAGATTGGACATTTTTTGTTAATTGTTTATGAAAACCACATTTTTTGGAACGCATTAAGTCGCATAAACATGTAACTGTTTGAACACATTTATCATCTCTTTTAATTAAATTTAACTCCTGAATATTATTAATACTAGAATGGAATGACTTTATTAAAGATTCAGTTTTATTTCTCTTCATTATCATTGATAATGTATTTATATTTGGTAAATTTGATAAAAATGTTTTCGTAGAACTTATTCTCTGTGGTTTACTTAAAGAATGTCTTTTTCTAGGCTGCAGTTTTAACTTAAATATTGCATCACTGTTATTTGCATTCATTTTCAAATTCGTGAAGGCGTCATGGGGAACACTTGAACTTAGCGTGTGATATAGAAAGGGTTCTGTTTTGTTAACATTGATACTAGTCATGACGGAAGTAACCCCTGAAGTATTCATCTTGCCTTCATGGACAGTGTCCTTCTTTGGTCCCCACTCATGTTTTATGTCAAGACCGGTTGTGTGCAGTCGCCTGTTAACTGGTGATGTCGAATCCTGTGGATGGAGTGAGATTCTAGTTACAACAGAAGACTTTGGTGACACTCTAGCTTTTGGGACAGATTCAGATTTGATGCCGGTGTGTTCTTTAGGTTTCTTTCTGACCATATATTTCACGAATGTATTCTTATCTAATTCACCTGTTTGATATTCATTGATCCGGTTTGACAGAAATTTATTTAAATGTTTAGGTTTAATGGTCTTTATTATTTCATATGGTAAGGGTAGGTTAGTTTTTTTCTTTAAGCTAGCATCATTAGCAATAGTTGTTCTACAGCCTTGAATTATTGTTCCATCTTTATCTGTACGCTGTGGTCTACTAATTTCAAATTTTGTATTCACGCCAATTTTGTTTCGTACAAATTCTTTAAGTTGTAAAGAAGTTGGAAATGCATATCCTTTGTCAGTAGAAATGTTATCATCTATGATGGGTGTTATGATTTTCTTTTCTTTGTCGTTGGATTGATGTGGACTAGAATTTCTGATATTGCGTTTACTGTCTGGTTTCAATGGTAATTTAGATTCTAAGGTTATTGGTGGCTTTATCTTTTCTGAACTAGATGTCAACATTTTCTTTTCTTTTATGGAAGATGTTAAAAAAGTTTCGTAAGTGTTTTTTTCATCTCCTTTTAACGATTTAGTTTTTGGGATTTTAACATTAGAGAAGAAACTTTGCTCTGCATATCTGCCGGGCTGTTCAGACGAAAATGGCGTATATACGGGGGAACTTTGAATATTGCGTCTACTATTTGATTCGAATTGTAATTTAGATTCTAAGGTTAATGGTGATTTCATCTTGTTTGAATGAGATTTTACATTTTTATTTTCTTTTATTGCAGATGTTAAAAAAGTTTCGTCTGTGTTTTTGTCATCTTTAGACGATTTAGTATTAGGAATTTTCACATCTAAGAAGTAATTTCGCTTTGCAGATATGACAGACTGTTCAGACGAAAGTGGCGTATATATGGGGGAACTGTCGATGTAAACAACTTGGTCCGCATCAGGGCTATTTACTTTACATCTACTTGCTGTAACAGATGATAGTTGTAAACCATATTTTTCCAAAGAACTCGGTTTTCTTATTAAAGGAGACTTTCTATTTGATTTCCTAGACCCGATATTTGACGTTGTAGTAGAATTGAGTGATAAGGACAAAGTGCCTGATTTCGCCGAATCAGTGCTAATTCTACCAGAACACAAATTACACTCCTCACCTGGTACATGATTTAATAAATTCTGCACGTTTTTCGGCGAACACCAACGTTGGTCGTGATTATTGTCACAGATCGATATTTCCTTTTCAACAGGGTTCCATATATGAAATTCGTCTCTTAAAAGAGACGAAGGGAGTAGATCAGCGGCATTTTCTGAGTTTAAAAAGTTGCAACAATCAAATAAGTCAATTTTACTATCGTTAAACAAGTAATCTTTTTGAAAATCTTTCTTACGGAAAAAAGTATTATGTATATCTTTTGACATCCAGCCATCATGATCGCCACAAAATCCTGGTTCATGTGTTATTGCAGGCAAATCTTTAGTCCACTTATTAGAATTAGGATAAAGCAATTTACTGATATAATCAATGTTTTCTGATATATCGTCCGTGTAAGTTCCAATATCACCTGCATGATAATTCCAACAATTTAAATTAAATTCACATGGATATGCTGAACATTGGGTATCGGTCTCTGTGGTTGATCCCAATATTTTGTTTAGAGTGGATAGATCCAGATCATGGTAAGCATGTTGATCACCTGCACTAGTGAAAGGCGTGCCGTAGTGATCTGGTGATGTTGGAATATCAAACGATTGATATGGACTATAACAGCTATGACTGCGTTCGTAGTCATAATTACAGTCATATTTATGATCGGTCATAGGTCTATAGGTATGACTGTGAGTGTAACTTTGGCTACATACACTCGGAGACCGATAATGACTAGATCTTTCTGTCGATGGCCAAAGCCCTGCACTATCAAAATCGTTGAAATGCTCAACAGAATGATGATCAGTTATCTCATGTAATATTTCCTCATCATCTAATAAAAAAGATGAATCCACGTAATGTTTCAAATTTTTGCTATTGTAGCAGTTATCTTCAGGAAATCTATTTGACTGATTGTTCATACCAAATGCCTGAAAATTGTCATTATCTTCATTTGTAATCCATAAACCATTTTCTGTTTGTCGTCTATGTTTCTTACAAGAATCTTTAATTTCATCGTCGTATTCTATAGAGAAGAGTGATGGATGTTTACGTATACATTTGCATGAATTATTTGATTGATTAAATGGAGAATTAGGTCTAAATTTGTCAAATTTTTCAACAACTTTGAATACATCCTCAATTATTGTGTACTCGTCACCATTATCATAAGCGTATATTTCATTTCCTTCAGCGTAAGCTTCCGGTGCTTTTCTATTATGTGTGTCATATTGTGGGCTACAAGTACACCTTTCTAAAGGTGGAAGTGAACGATATCTTTGTGTCATATTTGAGCAGTATGCTTCACTTAAAAATTGTTGACGATTGTTATATTTATCTATCAGTTCAGATTTACCTAATTGAGAACGTGAAACAGAGCTTTCATAATCAGACTTTTTATCACTGGAAAAATAATTCAATGGAGCTTCTATCAGACCTTTACAATACTCTCTTAAGGAGGCATTTTCTCTCATGTCCATATCTGTATATGTTAAAGTTTCCCTCTCAATATTTACTGATTTAATGATATCATGGGTAATGCATCGTTGAGTAGAATTGTAAATTCTATTCGGATTAGAAATATGTGAGGGTGGATAAAACATATTATAATAATCTGGTCTATTTTCTATAATACATGACTTCTCGATTAATGAACTTTGCTGTGATGAGCATTCATTGGGTTCAACATGCAGACTGGCTGTTGTATCAGCCGACTCGCATAAATCGATTGACATTGCACGCATGCCAAGGTAGCGCCGATTAATTGGTACATTCTTCCTGTTGCCCTGCAACTCATTTTTGGTAGTTGATTTATAAGTACGGCAATACTTTTCATATGCCTCACGAGAATCGAAGCTGTTCATTAATTCAGTTGACGAATTCTGCGGGGATGACTTTCTTGACAATGGAATAGAACACCTTGACATTTGTTGTTGAGAGTCATCAACCTTCCTTTCAATATATTCTGAATGCAAAGATTTCGACTCTGAATTCTGTTTCAATTCACCTATCGAAAAGGATGGTTTGTAACTCGAATATGAATACCAGTGAGGTGTCACTATTTTAGAATTTGAAACGGCTTGATAATTTAGACTGTCCTTATTTTGCGAGGAAAAAGTGGAATAAATCGAATTAATGACAGGACCAACGTTTGAATAAGGATTTGTATTCATACAATGAGATAAGCCTATGTATTGTGGACTCAATGAAGGTTTATCGTCAGAGCGTACAAATTGTGTAGAATGATCTGTAGTCATATATTCAGCATGGCATACTTTTTCTAAAGGGAAATTAATACAAAACGATGACTTTAACGGGTCAACGTGATTTTCAGTTGATGTATTCGTAACTAATTCTTTCGAGATATATGTTGGTATATGACTATTTTGCGTAGCCAATTGTTCAATTTTAACACTTTTCTCATCGGAATATAAAAACTTTTCAGATGAATTCTGAAACTGTTCGGAAAAAGTTTTTTCTCGAGATTCTGGATACTGGTTTGATGCATGAAAATTCTCTTTTTGCTGATCATTTTTTTCATTTATGTTTGTGGATGAGAATGACGACTTTAACGGGAAAGCCATATTCTTGAATGATGTAATCGGAACACAGGTTTTCGATTTATATGATGGTACATAACTAATTTGCGTACCTAATTGTTCAATTTTATTGTTTTTTTCATCAGAATATAAAAAAATTTCAGATGAATTTTGACGTCTTTCAAAAAAACCTTCTTGATCTTCTGCATACTCGTCGGATGAATAAACGTCATGCTTTTTTTGAGGATTTGGTTCAATTATTTTTATGATGGGTTCCCTATTTGTTTGGGAATGGTTCATAGCATCATGTTCAAATATTTTATTATCAACTATTGTACTCTCTTGGGAAACTATCACTTTATTAATTTGTTCAATGTGCTCTAATACTACTTTTACTTCTTTTGAGGTTGGTGTCGGAAGAAATAAATCATTCATATCATCCACGGAAACAGGAGAAGTAAAGAACTTGTCGCGGTGATAGTTCGTTTCAACCAAATTGCTATCACATGTTTGTTCTACATGTTGGAATTTTTCATTAGTGTCAAATTTTGCAGAACTAAGTAATAATTCAGTTTGAGGAACTACAATAGAGTTTTTTTTTGACTTAATATGGCATGTGAAACTTGTGTCTGACGAGGAAGTGGGTTTATTACCCTGTGCTTCATAATAATTAAGTAAAGAATTACTTTTTAAACTACTTAATGAAAGGTGCGATAACGAACGATCTTCTGATTTATTGATTGGTGTCAGATTTGTCGGCTGCTCGCTATAAGTTAGTAAGTCTGGTTCAACATAAACAACTATATCTTCAGTAAAATCCTTGGCAGAGGCAAGCAGGGAAATATCATCAAAATTTTCTATCTCGCAATCATTGCAATAATCATACGATTCCGGTGAATAAAGGTCTGCATTGAACTTTCTGTCTATAGATGCATGTGATTTGTTTAACTCTTTATTTACGACATGTTTTTCTACAGGTGTATAACCTTTAACAGAATCAATGTATTTGTTATCATCGTAAACATGTTTATCAACTTTTAAAACTCTATTTATAGTCAAATTATCAGTAGTTATTTTATTGCTGTCTATATCAACACAGACAATGCAATCCTCAACATCTTTTGAAACAGTTAAACATTTGTCCCCATTTATCTCTTTCAAAAAGGACTCAGTATTACAGATTTTGCAATTTATTAATTGGTGGTCGCTACAAGTCAGGTTGTTAATTGGTGGAAACTGAGTGTGATGAAGAGGATCAAATGGATTTTTAGTATTTTTTATATCTGAAATTTGATCAAAAGCTAACACTAAATCTGTATTTAATATTTGTCGAAAATGTTCAACTAAGGTATAAATATATTCTTTCAATTTTGCAAACATATCGTCACAAACAATAATTAATGGCTCCATTTTGTTTTGAATTTGTGAATGACCCACTGATGGACCTGAATTCTTTTTAATCTGTGAATTCTCCACTGGTGAACCATAAGCATTTAAATATGATGGAAGAGAATTAGGGAAATAAGAAGTATCTGAGTTTTTTACATGGTGTATATTATCTGGAGAAGTAGTATTTCTCTCTAATTCCATGTGAATTTTACTTTTAATATACTGAAGAAGTGGCCACATAGCTGCATTTAAATGTGATTCTAACATTCCACCCATTTCTCGGTTGAGTTTTTCTACAATATTTTCATCTCTAGGAGAATTTTTACCGTTCGTATAAAGATTTTCATTGACAGAGTAATTCCAGGCGGAACCTATTGATTGATGTTGTTCAAATTGATGGCAAATAGCTCGAATAGCCTGAAGTATAGGACTAAAGTTATCAACAATTTCTCGAAATAGGATCATGAAGTTATTCGAGTGTCGATCAGAACTATCCGAAATTAGTTGAAGCAAAATGGTTTCCATTATATAGTTTAAATCATGAGCTTTTTTGTCCAAATCACTCATTTGAGTCCAAATAATGCAGTCATGTTTTGTGTTTCTTAAATAATCTGATGAAATAAATTGCTGTTTTTTTCTTTGGGATAATTGTTCGTGTGAGTAATTAGGTGGTGGAGATTCCATGTTTGATTCCATATTTCTAAGATTCTTTATGTCAAGCACGCACTCTTTTGTATTGGTTATATTGGACAGTTTGAAAGTGTTTGGTGGGTTATTTGTAGAATCCTCATTTATCACGTGTGCCCGATCGTTTTGATCTCCTATGGATCTCATATCAGAACTAAGTTTCATCATTTCACTTGCAGTTTTCTGCAGAGAATACATTGTATCAGAGTAAGCCTGACTATGTGCCAAATTAGTTTTAAATATACTTAAATATTGTGGTATCAGTGAGGAATCCATATTCTCCTGACTTTGATCGACAGAATGTATCGATTGCATATGAACGTTCCGATGGGACTGGTGATCTGAATCACCTAAATTAGCCGCATTATAAATATTTGATTTATCTTTTACCAAGTAAGATGGATTAATATTATAATTTAATTCTTGTCTATACAAATTATGTTTAGATCTCAGCAAATCAGAATCCAACTGGCGAACTTTTGGTGTGGTTAAATTTGTTACCTCATTTGTACAAGTATAATAATTATTCCGTAACTTATAGATTTCGGCTTCACACTGCTGTTTACAATTTGATAATTCTGACAGTTCATTATTAACCGGATTAAATGCGACATCAGTAGAAGGAACATGTGCACTATCATATGATAATTTACTTCTGTGCTGCATTTGATTAGCGTCTTTTGAAACTTTTGCACTATTATATGATAAGTTACTTATATGCGGCATTTGATTAGTCTGTGGTGCTAAGTTAGTTGTGCTTGAATGAACATATGTACCTTCGTATGGTAAATTACTTCCGTGATGGGTTTGATTGGTGTATTGTGCTACATTAGTGGTCCTTGTTTGTGGACGATCACGATCTAAAACAAAATATAGATTTTTGTCATTGTCATTAATTGGCTTTAGTTGAATAGATCTGTCTGATATTCCTGATTGTGTTAATTGGCACACATTTTTATGTTCAATTAAGTCCCACAATTTTAATAATATAGATTTTATATCTCGTAATTCATTTAGAGTATTTAATGCTATGAGTTTTCCGCAGCATTCGCACGATGAATGAGCAATATTAGGTATAAATGTTGTGTTAGTTGGTGCAACTGTTTTAGACTTTTCTTCACTTTTAACATTTTTAGATTGTGGAATAAACCATTTTTCAAAATACTTTGTAAGAGTCTGTTGGAGAAGTTCCCCATATTGATCCGTTTCTCTAATTTTGTCAATTAATGAAATTAATTGTTGGTTATCATCGATACACTTAGTGCCACAGTTGATGCAAAGGTTTTCTCCTGTTTTAATAATATTAGCATGAGATACCTCAGAACCATATTTTTGGTGTTCGATAATTTTATTCAGAAGTCGAATGATTTCGTCAATAGCAAGCTGCTTGCAATAGTTGTTTTGCGAGCTCCTTAGGCACACAGAGCAAAATTTTTCCTCACCCTTTGACATTTTATCAACAGTACTCGGTAACATACCTGAGGTAAATAACACACAACACTCAGAGCATAGAGATTCTGAGTTTTCGACATCGACTATATTCATAAGTTTGTTTGGAGGTGAGGACTCAGCATAAATTTCAACTATACTAGACGAGTTTTTAATTATGGGATCTTTCAATTTAACCGTTTTACTCTTTTCGTTCATTCCAGCCAAACTATTGCGTGAGTTACGTGATAGCATTATTTTACTATCATTAGTAAGACATGAGTCTGAATTCAACTCATCAAGTTCATTTAGGAAGCAACCTACATCAACCAGAACTTCATTCCTACTTGTTGATATGTCATGTTGAACTTGAACATAGTCCGTACAACTGACTTCACTGGCACATGTTATACTTCCTTTTGAAAGGGCTCCAAACGCATAATTACCTTCCAAGATGTCATCCATGGCGGTCACATCTTCAATTTCAATATCATTTTTTCCTGAAATGTCATGCATGTCAACATCGCAATATATATTTTCCTGAAAAACACTTTCAAAACGTTTTCTGGCTACTGGACTCTTTATTGTCTCTTTAATAGACTTAATACTACTATCTGCACCTGCGACTGCAACACTAGTGCCCCCATTTTTGTTTGAAACAGATAACGTTCTTGTTGATAATGAATTAGAACTTGAACAGTTAGAGTCACATTTTTTGAAGGGTTGGTGTAATAATACATTTGACTTATTGTCACGTGTAGCCTCATCATTTACTGAACACTTTTTGGACAATTGGTTAATGTTGTTTGTTTTTATATATTTTTTGTGTACCAATACTTCACTCTGATATTGCAATTGATGCTCAAATTCTTCCGGATTTTGTTTTTCATTTTCTAACTTTAAAAAAGACTCTGAGTCAGAGACATGTTCACTTTTGTTATCCTTTACTTTATTAGTTTGTTTATTTGTTGACGTAACCACATTTTTTATATTTTTAAATGATAATTCATGAAGTGTAAAACTATAGTCTTCTTTAGTATTTTTATTCGTTGTTGACAAAGTCACCAGCTTGTCTAATTCTCCGTTTTTTGAGTCCTTTAAACTAGAGTCATTTAACTCTTCTAGGTTTAGAATACATTGCTTTAAAAAATTAGGAGAATGTGATTGCGAACACATATTTTCAAGTACATCACAGTTAATACCATTACGTTTGTGTGCATACTTCATTATAATTCGTTTTTGATCTACAGTACAATCAGCCATTTTTGAGTTGTTTTGAAAAATTGATTTAAGCTGTTCTAAACTAACCACATCTGAGCGATCTATATTATTCAGTGCATCTTCTAGTAATGTATCCGTTATTCTACCAAGTCTACATTTTGTAAAAATATTTTTTAATCGAGGACATAGCAAACCATTGAATTGGATAGCTGTTGTAACAATAAGGTCGACTATTTCTTTTATTAATAATCCTTGGTTAGCTGCATTATATAAAATACTTTTTAGTTGACTAATCATAACAATATCTTCCATTTCTGTCTTCGTAATAACATTTAAAACACTTTCTTTACCTTTCACACCTATTGGTAAAATCATTAGAATACATACCAAGTCATTGTATTTGATTCCACCATATTGTTTGGCTTTTTCAAGGATGGCGACTGCTTGTTCTGAAGTAATATGTTCTTTCTGTTGATATTCTAAAAGTAATCGTGTGAAATCATATAATTTAATTAAATCTCCTGTGTTTGTTTTATTAACTGAGGTATTTCTTTGAGAATAACAACAGACAAAATTTTCAAGTTGTTGTCTGTCAACTCCATTAGCTAATTTTTCATAATTCATTATCATTTCTACCTGGTTTTCCGTCAAATCGCTTGTTTTGTGAAATTTGGACAAAACTGTGTGCAACTCTTCCGTACCTAATATACTTTTCGGAGAAATATTATTTAATAGTTTACAGAGATCGATCGTAGTAAATTCGCCCTGTTTTGATTTAGCAATAATATGCTCAAGTTGTATTCCTGGTATTTCGTCATCTTGTAGGTCACTTTCACGGATAATTTTACACCTATCTGTACTGAGATATCCATCCTTTTCGGCCTTTGTAAGAAAAGAATTCAACTGTTTCGTTTCAATAAGATACTTCACATTTGGATTTTCAAACAATTGGTTCAGAACTTCAATAGTTAAACCTCCCAATTGAACAATTGAAATGATTGCTTTGAAACGATTACAATCTATCTCATCTAAATCTTTTGTTTTACTAAGAATAGCATTCAGCTGTTGAGAATTTATATCTCCATTTTGTTTCAATTTAGAAAGAGTAACGTTTATTTGTTCTATATTGAGCATGTTATTGTGTATACCACTACTTTCCAGTACGTCTTCAATTTCCTGATTTGTCATACCGCATAAGTTCAACTTCGTCAAAATTATTTCAAATTGGTTGCATTCGATGCCACCAATTTTCTTTGATTTAGTCAAAATGAAGTCCGATTGCGCTTCACTCATAAAACCAGCCGCAGTAGCCTTATTAACCAAATGTAACAACTGCTGTTTTTGTAATATAGTTTCAGATTTATCACATTGAAGTAAATGATGAAGATGCTTTTCTGGCATTCCGCCTAATCTACACTTGCAAAGAATGCCTTCCAGTATTTGGGGACAAATTCCATTATTTTGCTTAGCATGTTTGAAGATGGTTTCACATTGTTTATTACTAAGTTCACCAAGGTTAACTAATTTAAAGAGAAGTTTACTCAGTTCGTCAACTTCTATTAAACTATTGTTAATAGTATTTTCTTGATTTGAACAAATAATTTCTACAGATTTTGGTCTGGTTAACGTATTTTCTTTAGTTTTACAAATTATACTGCCTTCTTCTTTGGGATTTGACAGAACTTCAGTAGAAACTTGCACAGATGTGTTTTTCAAACTTTCCTCGTTCAAAATATTCACTGCTTGATCAGTTGCAATTTTCATTTCAGGATATTTATTTTGAAGCAATTTTTTCAATTTGTATGTAGTCATTCTTTCAAATTTAGACTTCGTAATAATTGTATCTAGTTGCATGCAATCAATTCCACCGTCTTTTTCACATTTGGATTGGATTTCTTTAATTTGATTGGGAGTTAGGTCTCCAGTTTGTTCTAAGTTAGCTAGAATACAATTTAGTTGACGCATGTCAACGAAGTTACTTTTTTCATTTCTTTCAAAAATATCTGAAAAATAATCTTCTGTCACTCCACCTAGCTTTAATTTTGAAATGATATTATTTAATAATTTACTGTCAATTCCATTTTTCAGTTCAGCCCTCTCAACAATTTTTTCAAATTGATCTTTTGAAATATATCCTATTTTGTGAAAATTAGTCAAACAAACTTTAATTTCATCTGTACTTAACCATGACTTGCTAATCATTGAATCATCGAAATCTTTGGGATTAGTAAAAATCGACATATCCATTGGATTTTTTGGAGAAGATTTTCCCAGCGACGTTCTCAGATGACGTAATTCTGATAGTGACACTCTTCGAGTTTTAAATGAACTTTTTGGATCTCTTTCTGATTTAAAAGAGTCATGCATAGAAATAGACCTTTCTAACAATTCAGAATTACAATCAACAGTTTGGTCTATAACAGCACTATTAAGCAAACCTTCAAAATTTTCACTATTAATGCCACCGTTGAATTGGGCTTGTATAACAGCCTCTTCGATAAATTTATCATTAATGGTAGATGGGCTTGCAATAAAACTAACTGCCCTTTCTAATTGGGGCTGAGTATTAATGCCGATATCAAAATCGGTTTCTATCTTACTGATCTGTTCAAATTCTGAAGCACTAGATGTTCGTTCCCTTTGTCGCGCTTCATCAGAAAATGTACCTTCAAGAAAAATATTTTGTTCACCAGAAAATAATCTGGATAATCTACCGTTTTGTTGAGGTTTTTCTTCATTAAAATCATTATCAATAGGTATTTCACTATGACTAATATTTCTTTTAAATTCTGCATTATCAATTGGTCTATTATGTTCATATTTTTCAATATGATAAGTTTGCAGCTCATTGGTACTCAATCCTTTATCGAATACTTCATCTGTAGTACAATGGAGACTTTCTCCATCATTAATATTTGTTTTAAAATAGGGGTTTTGAGCAGTTTTTTGAGAATTCATACTATCTAAGTTGGTCGACAATGAACTAAATTCTTCGAAACGAGTTGAAACACATTGAGCGTCTCGACATAATAGTTCAAAAATTTTATCATCTCTTATGGAACCTACAGCCTGTGCTTGTGCGAGCATTTCATTGATTATATCTAATCTGACATTACCTTCATTTGTTTTTTGAATAAGACCACTGAATTGAGGAACACTTATTATACCAACATCAAGAGCAGTTCCCAGTAAATCAATTTTTTCATGCTCATTTATTTTCTCATTGCAAGTTTGTGCATCAATGCTCAACTGCATGTTACTTTTTTCTTCACCATATTGTTCACTAATGTCATTAATCTCTAAAATTTCTTTTGCAATTAACGAAACTTCTTTATCATTATCGCTATTAGGTGAATTGGTATTTACTTTGTTCTGTATTGCTGAAAGTAAACAAATGTATTCATCGATGTCCATTCCTCCTTCATTTTGTGACTTTTTTGCAATAGTATATGATTCCTCTTTACTGATATTGCCCTTTTCTTCTTCATCGAAAAGATGCAAAAGAAGTTGTTCTGTTGAAATAATATTTGGAGCCTCCTTATATTGAAGCATGTCTTTTAAATAATCGTCACTTATTATACCAAATTTTGCTTTGGTTAAAATATAATTTACTAAATTACAGAACATCCCATTATCCAATTTAGCTTTGGCAAAAATGGCATCACACTGTTCCTGATTCAATATTTGATTTCCTTGGGCTATTGCTAAAATATAAGTGAGTTGTCCAAGACTAACGATGTTTGACTTTTTATGCTCATCAAGAGCGGATGTTAGCTGTTGTGTCGTCATTCCACCTAATTTTATCATACAAATAAGATTATTAAAATGCTTGTAATGTATTTCCTTGTTTCGTTTAACCGTATATAAAATTCTTGTAACTTGTTGACTTGTGAGTTGACCCTTTCGTTGAATGTCCTTCAATACATAGTGCACTTGTTTAAATTCAACATATTTTTTAATGTCTTCGCTATATAACATACTTGATAAATGTTCTAATGACATGTGACCCATGTTACGCATGCTAAGAATAACATTTAACCTTTCACAATTTATAGGACCACTGTGAGTCACATAATCACGAATACAGTTGAGTTCAGCATTCGTTAGTCTTTCAGTTTTTAAAGTTGTTTCAAGTATTGAATTTAACTGTTCAGATTCAATTAAATCACTAAAGTCATTATTATTCAGTAAGTTACAAAACTGCTCTATTGTAAATCCACCTAATTTACACTTTTCAAAAATGTTAGTTAAATGTGTACCATCAAATCCACCATCATTAATGGCTTTATCAATAAGTAATTTAACCTGGTAAGACCTGATATAACCTTTCTGTAGAGCCCTACAGAGAATTTCTTCAATCTCATCTAAATCAAGAAGACAGTTGAAAGCTATCCCACTGACAGATGGGTAGAGATAGCGGGTTTGGTTCGAAGGAATTTTCGTCGAGGCAAGCCTCTGTAGAACGCGGTGAAGCAGCATGCATTCTATGCCACGATTTTTATGAGCAAAATGAAATATGGCAGCCACCTGTTGATGATCAAGCAGACCATTTTGCATTGAACGCGTCAAAATTACGCTTAGTTCATCGATATTTATGAAAGATATCGGTTCATCGCTTTCGAGTAGTTTGGCGAGATCCTGCAAGGTCACTTGCCCATATTTGAGACGTGTTAATACACACAACAATTTAGTACCTATAATCCCATGTGTTCGTTTTGTGTCAGCTTCGATCATTGTTGCCTGCTGTTGTGTCATAAAGCCATATTGTTTAGCTTTTCGAGTAATCAAATGTAACTTGTTTATGTTTACCAAAGTTTCCCGTGGATTGCTTCTAATTTTCTTGAAAATACTGTCGAGTTTAAGGAAGTCAGTATCGATGTTTTGTATTTCTGCAACAATATTTTGAAATTGTTTCGTGCTTAGTCTTCCACATTCATTTGCATCGTTTAGAAAAATTAGCAACTGGCTTCGTTTGAGATTTAGTTCCTGATTATCACTGGCCAATAACATGTATAAATCATGTTTAGAAATACCACCGCTTTTTTTTATATTGGCTTTAAATTTATCCCAACTAGAATCTCCCACACTATTTTTTAAATAATCGTTTTCTAATAAACTGTTCAATTCTTCAATCAAAATGAATGCACGACAATTTTTTATGCAATTGTAAATTTCTTGTTTAACTTTGTAACTAGTTTCTTTAAATGCAAAATACTCGACTAGTTGTGATTGGTTAATTTTTGCTTTATAGTTGGAAACGTCAGTGCCAATAATACTTGAAATATCAGACATAATTGAACAATTTCTTGTGGGAGATGGTTGAGGGCGAGAACTTTTTGTAGGACTTTCTGCTTTATTTTTGTGATGTAAATGTATAAAATGAATTGTTGTTTGACAGGCACGTAAAACCTTAGTAATATATTTCAAATTTTCTATACTTTTATTCCTTAGTGTATCAACCTCTGACACAAGAGAATTTGATGCATCATTTATGCAATTCATCTTCTTTTCTATACATTTTTCAACAGTTAAACACGCCTGCAAAGTTGCTTTCAACGTTATCAGATCAATTGTAAATTCCGGGGAAGTTGTTTCGAGTTCATTACGTATAGATCTTTTAAACTGTTGGGGAATATCCACATCTCTCACTTCTAAAATGTTTCTATGTAATTCAATGAAATCGCTGATTATCTCACATGCACGTAGTGTATTTTCAAAAATGACGCTTACTTGTTGAAGGTCATTTTTCGAAAAATTTTTATATGACGCCATTTGTAGTATTGTACTATTTTCAGTTGTATCCCTCGTAGTTAAATCCGGAGAGAGCATACTGCGTTCAGACCTTTTTCTATGTTCATGAAAGTTATCAGCAAGTTCCATATCCTCATAGTCGTCATCATCGAATGTCATAAAGTTCAATTGAAGTGGAACCTCACAGGTTCTTCTTTCAATTAAATCAGCAATGATTCCAATTTGATCAGATTTAGTTGAAAAATCTTTACAGTTATTAAAATGCTTATTTTGCAATATTTCGGCTAGCGTTTTTGGAAATATTGTCTTGGAAATTGCACTATTTTTATTGGATAGATTTTTATTAGACTGATTCCAGGAAACTTTAAGTTTAGAGATAAAAGGATCAATATATTTACAAAAATCTTTGTTTTTTATTTCATTTTCAAAATTTGGTGGTACAAAAGTTTTGTTTGTACAAGAAGATATGATTGAATTTTTTGTATTAATTTCTTTATGAGATAAATTGTCATGAGATGACAAACAAAATGTTGAATACTGTAATTGTTTTAAATTTTCTAATTTTGTTTTGCTGAGAGTCGTTTTAACTGCCGGAATTCTATTCTTTTGTTTAGTAGAGCATAATAAATCATTACTTGTTTTATTACCAACATTTTTTAATGTTTGTGATTTTGAGTTATGTTTCATGGTATCTACTTCCCCAATACATATCTGAGAAACATCAACTTGTTTTTCTGATTCATTTTTATTACATTTATAACTGTCAGCATTATTTATTGACGCCATTTGTAGATTCCCATAATTACAGTTTTGTACTTCCTGAAACCATTTCTTCGTGTTGTTAACTTTATTCTTTTTTAAAGCTTGCTGTTTAGAATCAGTTTTTAGTTTTGTAACTTTTGAGGTTAAGTTATCAGCAGCCATACCAAAAATATGCTCAAATACTTGCTCATAAAATTGAGTCAATGGATTGTACATCACCGACTTATTCGGCTCATTTATCGTATCAATTTGTCTTCCGGCAAATGAACAGTGATCAAAGTCACAAATAACAACACTGATAATAGACAACATTTCTTCCGATACCAATGTTGACATCACATCGGTTAAATTTGTAATTAAACCATTAAAAGCTGTTAATTTGTCGTTGCGTCTGCGTATGACTTGATTTTCTCTAATAGATTTTAGATAGAGTAGCATTGCTTCTTGAGGTGTACCAGCCTCCTTCATTTGCAGAAGTTGTTGAGCTATTTCGCTGCAAGATATTGTTGAACTTGATCGCACACTTGACAATTCTTTTGTAGGTGGCGCTTTATCTTTATTTGTGTGTGCATTTGTAGGCTTGTTTTCAAGATTACAATTTGAATTCAGTACAGCTATATTATCGGTAATATTATTAACGTTTTCATCGCAAGATTGAATTATAGTTTTGATATTTGAACAATTTTTACCTATGAATTTACTGCTTCGATTTTCTTTAACACAGTTCAACAATGTCCTCTCTAAACCTTTTCGTGACTTAGACAGATGATCTGACTTCTTTTTTGATTCTGATTCTTGATTTGATTTACAGTCTTTACACGAATGAGTCAACATTTCGAGATTACTGCATGCTTCATTAGTTTGTTCTGCGCTCGAAATAGTGTCCTGTAAACCTACCGCTTTTTTCGGTTTTTCACTAGAAAGGGGCAAATTAACATTTTCACTATATTTGTTAGCAACTTGTGTTATAAGTGATTCAATCAAGCCTCTCCATTTTATAGAATTAGATGGAATACAATTGCGTGAATGACTTGAATCAATTATTTTTATTGAAGGAGCCGATCCAGTTTTTCTGTTATAAGTAAATTTTACCTTAAATCTGTTTTGATTTTTAATATCTGTAAATTTATTGCTTTCATTTTGACACTTTGATTCAGTATCTTGTGGAAAAGAAGTGTCGTTACGATGACTTCTAGATGACTGATCAAATTTATTCGTATTGTTAATTACACCTGCATATCGAACAACAACTTTCTTTTTCTTTAAGTGGAGTTTATTGTGCCGACCATGAAGTGCTAAATATGAACTTTCTTTTTGCATGAGCACGTACTGAATACTCAAGGTATAATAATTTTAAAAATGTACTGAATTTTATCAGCTAAATATGATTATTTTTTATCAAAAATACAATAAATAAATATTTCAGTTTTAAAATAATGAAACAGTGGTATAATACTGCAGCCTTACGTCAATATATATGGCTAATCAATTGGAAATGCAATATAAATTGTTTATGTATTTTAAACATAATGATATGATCAATAAATGAATCAATTATTTATTCAACAATTACTTCAAAGAAGATATTAACTTTAAAATCAAAAGATACAGAGTGCATACTATAGACAAATTCTATCGTACCGAAATGTAAATTAATTAAAAATGTTCTACCTTTTACTAGTTTAATTTTTTTATAATCTCGATTTTTTAATCTTAATTAATAAAAAGGATATGTTGCTCACAATATGCAAAACGGATCACCCTCTATCACTGTGAATATAACTGCATTGGTATGATTAAAAATTATATTATTTAAACGTAGAGGCCTTTATAATTGACCAAATTAAAGGATTTTCCAATCATTTCTTTTTGGCGGAATATAATGTATTACATTTAACAATAGCCAATCACTAGAAATAACAGCTTGCAAGTGCACTTTGTATTTGTATTTTTGCGGAAGTAAAAATATTTTTTTGAATATTAATACCGAGTTTAAATTTTTTTTTTTTATTAATTGAGTTTTTCGCAACGATTTTTTAATTGTATTAGTTTTGATCAATCCCAAAGGTTTAAACAACAGTAGCAGTATTGTAGTTGTGCAGTGTGTTCAAAAGTTTCAAGCAACTTTACAAAAGATTAATAACAATTAACTGCTGATACTAAAATAAAATAACAATTTATTGCATATAATATAAGAAAATAACAATTTATTGCATATAATAGTAGTATGGGAGTGTGACTTCTGGAACAAAGGAATTCCCCCCCCCGCCCACGCAAAAAAAAATAAAAATTGATGAGTCACCCCCCCCCTCCGCCCACGCAAAAAAAAAATGATGAGT
>JAUZND010026616.1:0-23911 GCA_034780555.1 Coelogynopora nodosa
TTAGTGCTAAAACTAAAAGACCCACTTTGAAAAAAACACCTTCAGAAGCTAGGGGCCCTCCCATAACGTAGAGGGCCATCAGAAAATTTCAGGGGGGTACGTAATCCCTGTACCCCCCCTCTGGGTGCGCCACTGACATATATACATGTATATAAAAAACCAAAATCAATTAGTCCAATTTGGGTATCAAATGTCTTTTGTGACAGACAAAGATATATTTGGTAACAATAAATATCCAACAAATATTTAAATAATCTAATTGGCGCGAATGGTATACTCCTGACCTTCAGACTAAACGTTATAACCTAGTCGGTCTCTATAAATAGTTATCCACAATAGATATATCGATTTTTAACGTGATCAAATATATAGCTTACACAAGAATGGTTGAATTTGAGACATTTTTGTATCCCATTTTCAGATAGGAAAATTATAACATTATCGGAATTATAAACGTAATCCCACTTTTGGTACTTTTGGCAACTCATGGTTCCGGTTTCGATATATACAGGACAGTACTGTCTTTTTATAGGCAGTGCTAATGTGCTACTATGACGATATCATGACAAGACATTTTGATGTAATAATATACAAATGTAACAATGGCAACACTGTTGGTTTAAACATTTTCCATTATCTTATTTATTTGACTTTCCTCTTGAATTTTTTGTAATTAATATTAATCACTTAGTTGTATGAAGCATTATAATATATGTTTAATATATATGTGTACAATATAATTGCATGCATTATCAATTAGAAAACAAATGATTGTCAAATTAACTCATTACTTTTTAATCACGTTCTAAAATGGTACCTCTATACATTGTTAACATCCAATACATTTTTATCTTCTTTTCGTCACCCCAATAAGTGACAATGGTTACCATTTTTGTTCGATTTTTGTACCAATTAGAAAACTTTATTAAATAAATTAGTTCAAAACTTAGGTTCCAAATTTAATGTCAAACGCCACTTATAAATCATCTAAATATAACCATTTCAATGACTACAACCATGAAATCATATTATAGAGATAGAGTGAAAAAAAACTACAAAAATAGTCCAATCAATAAAAACCAGCTATTTTTTTAAAACAAAAATGGCCGACTAAAAATAATATTTATAAATATATTTATAGATAATGATATCTCAATGGTTTTTTTTGCTTTGCGGTGTAGTTTATACAATCTTTGCAATTGATTTTATGTCTCATACGATTGAAATACTTTTTATTTAGAGCTTACGTGTATCGGTGAAGTTCACCTGAACTCCGAAACTTGTACCAGCTTGATTTGATTGAGTCTCTTGTTCTTGGAAAATATGAAACAAGATAAAAAAGGTTAAAAAAATCTTAGATTATTAAATATTTCACTATAATTTGAATACGTATATATGCATCTACAATATTCTGAAATGATCAACTATGAGTTAAATTTTGTAATTCAGATAAATTAATTAAAATTAGAAGGTTTTCAAGACCCGACGAGTACGGTTGATAACAGCAAGCTATTCTTGAAGTAAAGTTTGGCTCTGGTTTTAGGACAACGAATTTAATGTTGATCATCGACCATTAGGCCTACACATGAATAAGAAATGAAAGCGCAACAAACCACTGGGCCTTCTTGAACTATTAATAGCGGCGCTCCACAAGTCAAAAACAGACGATCGATTCAAACCGTTTTTTAGCGTGTTAATATGAAACGAGTAGCACCTGCGTAGACCAGTTCGCTTTGTCAATTCACCACACAACAGACCTTTAGATGTCCTTCGTTGTCCATTCGTGCGATGAGGACCAATCATCATAATGGAATATAGATAAGGTTCACCTCAATGCATTTTAATTTTACTTTGACTAGTACATTGTAGTGTTTGGTACACATAGAGATATCTCTGTAGCAGCTTACACAACTGTCTCATTTAATTCTGATATTATGAAGCACAAACTGTATTCCTGCAACCTATTTGGTATTTGAAAACGGAATTTCCATTATTGTGTTAAGATAGCCTATTTTTTTAATCTTTACATGTAAATAATAATAACACTAAAAGTATTTAATCAAGACTAAATCAGTTGACTTGGAAATATTTTTAATTAGAAATTATATAATGCGAAAAATCGATAAAAAGATATAATTGTTTTACAATTTATATTTCCATTGTTCCTTTACTAAATGTCAAAAGGGTAAATTGATAACAATACGTACAACGATAAAATTTAATCCTTTACTTGCATCTATAATAGTTTAAATTAATACTTTCATTTCTCCCAATGTATATACAAAGCATGATTTTACATAGAAATGTTTGGAATATTGTCAGACAAACCTCACCAATTGAAGCTAAAGGAATGCAAGCTTGCACACCAATTAACGTTATATCTTCTGGATCAAAATTCTGCGGCTGCGGGTGTTCGGGATGGGGAGGCCTCCCTTGGCCGTATTGGCGGAGGACCCCGTGGCGGTGGCCTCGTATCTGCGGGGGCTTCGGCTCCCCTGACGGGGATCCCGCCTGAACATCAACATCATCAACTGCTGCAACAGATAAAAAATGAATGCTGTTATACTTGTTTGCAAATGATTGCTAAAATTATAAGTGAGATTTTTTAATATAAATATATTGATGTTGTTTTCATATTCTATAAATTCATCACATACAAGCTCATAAGACGAATCAAAATATGATAAACTGCAACCCTTGAACAAACAGCATCTACTAACTTATTAACAAAATCATCAAAGAAAACAAGTTAATTATTTATTACTAAGAGTGATAAATATTCGATGTATATTATTAACAAGCTTTGTTCTGTATTGCAAACTGTCTTCAGTGAAGATATAAAAAGTTTTTGGCAATTCAGAATTTAAAGAAATAAAGTATATGGACTGAATTGACCTTGATTTTTGAAAAAAAAAAAATTAAAATGTTTCTTACTATTTCAATGTTTCAAAAAATTATATTTAAAAAAGTGTCTTATTGCGCCTCCTTTCCGGCAAATCCCCTAAAATGCGTCTATAAAAGGACTCACTATTTTAGCTGACGCAATAATTTATAATTATTTGATATGAAAATAATTTGATAAACATTTTTTTTTTATTAATAAAATGGATTGTTTTATAAACTCTATAAAAGCCATGAAAGGTAGCATGGAAGCAACAAAGAGAATATGAAAAACATGATAATACTTGTAATGTTTGACAATAACTAAATCACCTCTAATTATTAAAATACACTAAAGTTAATACTGCTAAATGCAGAAATGTCATGAAATGTGTAGTAAAATTAACATACAATATGCTAAACATTAGGTCTAATAAAATAAGAAAATATAGCTATATACTGCAAATAAAAAGGTTACCTTGAGGCTGTGGTTCAGGAATAACAACAGGTTCCGCCACCAACATCTGAGGTATGTCGAATCCCTTCCCGCATACACAGTTAACTGCAAGACGTCCTCCACACAAAGCGATTACCGTGTCCATCTGGGCATCGACTAGGTCCAGACGATGCTTGAATGCCTCTAACCGTTCCTCAATGTCAGGTATTCTGGCGGCATGGGGAGCGATGACATCAACTTTGGCTAAGAGGCGAGCTGTTACAGTGATCTGTTCTGCTCTGTATTCTCGAAGTTTTATGTCGTTATCATCCAGTCTTAATTGCTTGCATCTGCGCAAATTGTTGCCTTATTTCGTTTAGCGAGAGCACTAAAATATTAAATTAAATAATACTGATTATAAACAAATTACACAAAACACAAAAAGATAATTTAAAGTAAAGTAAATTATTATAATAAATGCGAAATAACCTAAAAAAAACACGAATGAATACAAATATATTGAAGTATATTTAAGGCTGGAACATATGTATATTAAAAATAAACATTTAAATAAATATAGGCTATAAGAACAATGCTTACTTACTTATGAAATACGTTTATGGCTGTTGAATAAGTTTTCAAGATACGAAAAGCACAAATTCTTCTGCAATTTTAAATAATTAACTGAGAGTTTGTGTTATACAATGTATAGTGCAAAATATCTTCTTAAAATGTATATGACAGAGTACAATAGTCTAAAGTTGGCACATGATTTCATAGCATAATCATATTTGAGGTACCTGCTTTAGGTTGGCTTTATATGATGCTTTATGTGTGTAATTATGTGTGAAATGAGATAAGCGTAAATAATTTATTGGGTCAAAGATCTTAACATGGACCATTTGATGTTGAAATTAATTATAACATGTATTTCTCATTATAACAAATTAACTTAATGTGGCTAATTGGAACAGTTAAATTCAATTATAATTTATGGTAATTATACATCATAATATTTATAAAAAAGTAACCAAAATTGGTATCAACCATGTATTAATTATGATAAATGTATCCAATGTGAACAATCGTTTATTAGTTATCACTGTTTCTAAGTAGGACCTAATTATAATTAAGTTCACGAGATATTCAACCTAACTTGACGACATAAGCAAAACGACACTAAAAGAATAGAATGAATTAAGGACCGTCAGAAACGATTATATGCTGTACTTGTGCAGAGACAGCTATATATAGACAGACAAGCTGTTAAGGTTTGTCATATGTATATACAAAGGTGCGCTGTTGTCATCATACTCCAGTCATACTGTTACCAATTCGTGTCCAGATTGTGATTGAATTTACGTATTTTTAAATCAATAAATGTTTTTTTTATTAGGGGAGGACCGGTTAAAAAGGAACAGACGGGTAAAACGGAACAGAGCTGTTGCAGAGTTAAACATAATAATAAAAGCTTTTGTTTATGTTTACTAACTTTAAAAGTAAATATATTTTTAGTTTCGATTTCGATTTCACTCGCTTTTATCACGCTTCAAAAATATCGAGAAAATTCGATTTTTGGTTAATCTGATCTAAGGTGAGTACTCTTGAAAATAATTATTGATACAATTATAATTGATAATATCCTTATTGATGTTTTGTTTAATAGGTTTAATACATTTCCAGCTTTAGAATTATTTAATTGTAAAATTATTAACATTTTAAGACAAATAAATTTGAATGATTTCATAAAATGAAAAGAAATCGGGTAAAACGGTATAACATGTTCCATTTTACCCGCACTCAAACACATTTATTATTTTTCGTTTCTGTTTATTTACAGATGCCCTGGACGTACATTATGTATGGACTTCAACAAGACAATCCTGGGATGGGGATGCAATGCTACTGGGTATCAACGTTGTAAAAGAAGGGCGCATGACTTTTTCAGAAGCTTGTGAGCAATTCAATGTTCCGAAAAAACGCTGTTTCCCCGTGATCGAGAAACGAACAAAAAAATCAAAGGAAACCATAAAGCACTGGGAAACTGTGAATCTGTTTTCAAAAAAGAACAAGAGAAAGACATGATTAATCAAATTATGGATTCAGAAAAAAAAATGTGTGGCCTTACTACGAGAGATGTGAGGTATTTAGCATTTCATTTAGCAGAAAAATGGAATTGAACATAATTTCAACCGAGAGAAAAGACTAGCAGGGAAAGATTGGCTCAGCAGGTTTCAAAGAAGACATCCACAGCTCTCCATTCGTCTTTCCGAGGCAACTTCTATATAATGGCACGTGCTCGGTCATTTAACAAAACAAACGCTGACAGAATTTTCAATAGTTTGAAAAAGCAATTGATCGCCACCCATATCCGCGCATAAAATCTTCAACATGGACGAAACGGTCGTTGCAACTGTTCAAACAAAACCCTCTAGAGTGTTTGCGAGAAAAGGAATCCCATTTAAGTGGGTACACTTATATATACGTCAGCCGAACGTGTAGTTTTATCAACAGCAGTCATCTGCATTCATAATTTTACCGAGAGTCAGGATGAAAGTGGAGTTGCAGGATGGGGCTCCTCAAGGATCAGCTTTCCCCTGTCATCCTTCCGGTTGAATGCAGATGGAGATTTTTACTATGTGGTTTGAACATTTTTTACTGCATATGCCAAACCAATTGCTAATGGCAAAGTTTAGCTGATAATGGATGGCCATTTAACTCACACGAACAATTATGAAGTCATCCATATGGCACATAAAAACCACGTGACAATAATTGTACTGCCACCCCATTGCACTCATAAGATGCAACCCCTTGATGTTTCCTTCATGAAACCCTTAAACACGTTTTACACACAATCAGTGGAAAAATATTTACGCAACAATCCTGGTCGAGTTGTTACAGTATACCAAGTGAGCAAGCTCTTTGGAGAAGCTTTTTTAAAAGCTGCAATTCCCACAACTGTCATCAATGCTTTTAAAAAACGGGCATAATCCCTGTTTATCGTAACGTTTTCGGAGAAGTCGGTTTCATACCGGCAAATGCCGTACAAATCGAAATTATCAACCTATTTAAAAATATTTTTCATAAATCAGCATTATGACAGAGTTTTAATAATTCCATTTAATTGAATTCTATACTACATTTCTATTATTTATTTTATCAAAAGCTGTATTTATTTCATAAATACATTTGAATAAACTTTTTATTTTATTCATAAATGTTTTTGCTTGATATATAATACTTATAATATATAACGCATTTGTTTAGTACAGAAGAAATATAAAAATATATATGAAAGTATTTATTTTATTTTACTACATATATTACCTTAGACACATATATAATTACTATAAATCTTTATAAAAATCACACAATTAAATTGTTGTGCATGATACATTATTTTAAAATTATATATATTAAAAATTTTAAAACATTTCTAAACTATTAGCAACATAAATAGAGCGTAATTTAAATTAGTCGACATTCGCATTAACTTTTTACTTAGTAATATGAATTAAGAGGACATGTTTCGAGAATACAAAAAATCACAATTAAAGTATGTTGTTTATAATAATTAATACAATATTTTATTTAGTGTAATTTTATATGCATGACATGTTTATCAATAGTATTAGTATTATTATTATATTTATATTAAAAATTATACATACTATTCTTTTAAAATACTAATCTGTTATAGTCATAATAAAATATATATGGTGATGGTGGTGTATACTATAATTCTAAAAGGTAGTTAACTAACAAAAATTACATTTTGCTTGATGGAAATAAAAATTAATGATAATATGATAATTTAATAATAATAATATTATATTATTATATTTTATTAATAATATAATATTATTATTATTAATATCATCATAAATAAATTTAATTATTATGAGTGCCACAAAAATTTTATTATTTTAATTATATATGACACTCATAAATTTATACACATTGAATATTTTTAAAATTATGTTTCATTAAAAAAACCTATGTCTTAAATCGTCATTGGCAGATCCAATGGGGGAGGGGTTTGGGGCTTTAGGGATTCAAGGCCCACCATTAAAAATGTCAATTTTGTGGATCTGCTTTTTGTCATAAGACTAAGTTTTAACAATATTTTTTATTAATAAATTATGATACTATAAAATTAAAAATGTGTTAAATTTATTGCTTACAATATACAATTAATATTTTAACTAAAAATATTATTTCACATAATATAGCTATTTATTACAGGTTTATTATTGAATTATTGATTAATTAAATAAAGATTAAAAAATATATAGTAAAGATTAAAAAAATATTTTAAATTATATATGAAAATAAATATATAGACTAAAAAGAATATGTTCTTATCAATAAGATTTACATAAATGTATTTCCAAATTTAAATCATACTTTTTAGCTCATAATTATTTTCATTATCTGACTGATTAACAAGACTAAAAAGGATGTGATTGATATTAAAAGAGAAGATCTTTTAATTATATAAAAACAAAATTAATTAATAATAAAATATGGTGTATAGTTACATAATACTAAAAAATTACAGGATTATCTTTAATTCTAAATATTATTTATTTTAACATTATTGATAATACTGAAACCAAAATATATAATATGCTCTTATTAATAGTAAATTTATGAAAACTACAAACATCAGAAACAGAATTACTAACAAAATTAGTAAAAAGTCTGTCAAAATAATAAAGGAGATTACATGTAATGAATACAAACAAGTGAACATAGTAATCTTAGCAATATTAAACAACATGAATTAGGAAATAAAAAATCATTAAAACTGCAGAAAATAATAAACAAATAAATCATCATGGATATATTATCACTGTTTTGAATAATAATAAAAACTTAAATGTAAATAATCACCTTTTTTATGATGACCTTTATATAGCCAAAATTAAAAACACTTCACACCATAGGAATGAACAAAAAACATAACAATCTTGTTAAAAACTTTTATATAGTTATCTATAGTATTATTTTATTTAATCTGTATGTATAGGTTTTAATTATTAATTTGTAATATTCAATCACTATGTTTTCTATTATTAGAAAATATTTATAAACTTATGTTATTAATATAATATTTATATAAGCATATCATGAATATTTCTATAAATAATGATCAATTAATAAGATTTGATTTTATTTTACATATAAATATATAATAACAATTTGTAATTTTTACTATTTATATATAAATTTTATTTAAAAACATATAACAATAAATTGTTTTTTACTCCAAGTGATAATTTTTTTTAAATGCTTGAACACATCAATTTTTTGGATAAAAATAATAAAGAATAGTTATTTTCACTTAGTTAACATTTTTATAAAAACATGATTGTAAAACATTAAAGCACAACAATTATCATGATTGCCTTTATGTAATTAATACAAATATTACATAAAACGAAGAATTTATACTGCATAATATTATTTTCAAGTACAACCTAAAACATATACTATGATTTGTAGGTGATGTTTATTATTAATAATTTTAGATACCTATAACAATAATATATATATTCAAATAATACTTTTATTATATTCAAAATAATAAATAAGGATTAAAAAAACACTATTTGATATATTAATAGAAATATTGTCTTTTGAAATTAATTATTTCAAATTTTAAATATTCAACTATAATACCAATTAACGATTTTTTACTAAGTATACCTAAAATTATATTTGATAATTAATCTTTAAATTATTTTTGTTATTGCATTTACATATCTATATATTTTGTTGTAGTACATGTGCACCAAAATTACTTTGATCTATATATAATATTCCAATAATAGTCTTCAAATATACAATATCTTAGTAATAAAAATTCACGAATTTTAAAAATATAATTAAAAACAAAAGTTATCTATTTTTTGAAATCAGACTATTGTATAGTCCTTCAAAATTTTTATTACATTATATGTATAATATATACTATTAAATGTTATTTAAATAAAACTATTAATAGTGCTACCATACTGCAATATGACCTCTTGGTAAATTAGTACTGGTAATAAAAAGTTAAATAGTATAATTGTTTGATTTATGGCATACATATACAATATGGCATAAAAGTAATGAAATCGAATTAAAAATATATACTTTTAATTTAATAATATAAATTATAAACTGATATCTATTGGTTATATTAAATTTTATAAAGTAGCTTTTATATATTTTTTTATATATTTTTAAAAATATTATCAATATTATTTATTCGTATTTATCTTTAAAGAGTTTATATTATCATGACTGAATTATGACAATTAACTTTTGCTGAGCTTATACTAGCTATCAAGGATTTGTATAGGAACATACCTTAGAAACACTTAATTGACAATTGTAAACTTGATTTCAAAACTCACTCACCTGTCAATTAAGAATTATATTTTTTATATTTAACAATTTGCTTTATAAAGATTATATAATGCTCATCAAATATTATTTGTTTTGAAAAATGAAAGTTGTATTTATAAAAATAATTGTTATTAATATTAAAAAGTGATATCCAATATTATCTTATTTGATAATCGAAATTATCATATTATCTTGCTTGTATGCTTTTCCACTATTGTTTTGATTTTATATTTTGAATTATAATATTTATTATATTACAAAATTTTTATTGTTTGAATAATATATAATTTAAAAAGATAATTAGTATTATATGGTTTATTAATTATTATTCATTAGTATGATTTTTTTAATTTGCAGGATGGTTATATACATTTATCTATATATATATACATATACATGAAACAATTAGAATATTATATAAAATGTTATTCTTTATTGTAATTTTTTACCATTTCTTAAAAAACAAACTTTTAGTGAATTTATGAATTTTTGACATAATTAATACATAGTAGATATTTAAAAATGTTGATTTAATTTATATACATTTCTCATTATATACATCGCTAGATCGGGAAAATGATTGTTCAAATTGAATATAAATTTCTTACATTAGACTTGAACATATTCTTTACCTTAGTTTATAAAATGATAATAATTTTAAATAATTGGGTATTATTTTATTGAACCGTACGCGTAGTTTTTTCTATTTTCATTATTTACTGAATATATTTAACCGCAGGCCGGTGCAGAAAGTTTCTATTCCCCAACCACCATCAAAGATATTCGAACTTTTGAAAGAACCGGACAAGGAAGTTCACAGAAGAAAAATTTTACAAGGTTTTATGAATTTATTATGTCCCAACACTACAAAGATTGTAAGAATATTCACAAGTAGCACATTTACAGGTAAACATTCAATTTCCCTGTGTTTCAACCATAAATACTATAATAACATTATATTTGTAATGTATAGTGTGGCATATCCAAGAACCAGACCGCTTTAGATCTTATTGTATCTCTTCATTAGTATAGTGCGTATGTTAGTCGTATATTTACTTTTTAATAGTTTTATTTAATAATCTACTATACATGCATAAATTATAGTATGCATTGGTATTACAATAAAAATGCACTATCTATTAATATTTAGATTATTGTTTAATAAATATGTAAATATTTTACAAATATCAATTATCTCAATGTTGAAAAAATATTGTTTTAGGGCTATGTCATATTAATTAATTAAACAAAATATCGTTACATATATTATTAAATGTTAAATTCTACTTGAATATAATAGGTTTAGGGGGCTACATTGATTATACTACTGATTATTATACTACTACTATTATACACTGATTATAATCTACTTGCTACATGCTACTTATAATAGATTTATAATTTTGTTTGGTTAATTTAAAAGCTAAATGTTTGCGCATATAGTATACCAATTACAATAATACGTAACAGTAACGACTGTGCAATTGTGTTAAAAATATAAAATTGTGTAAAAAATGTGCTAATATTACTATACATGTTTCAATTGTAGTGTTTTGTATTATTTACATTATATTGTAGCGACACCATATGAGAACAATGCTGACAGTGGCTGACGTAATCGTTTGTACTGCACTGTAACTTAATGTATTAGCTCATTTATCGATCTTCGATTATAGTTATCTTTTTGTGTTATAGCTTGTTCCTGTTATCTTGACGTTTATTCGTGTTGAAGCACTTGATTATATTTATTATTTATTTAACTGTAAAAAACGGTAAATTTGCGTTTACTTTTTTTAATATTTTCAGATACCAAACAAGAAAGAAATATGCTAATGAAGCACGTCTACCCAAAATTAAAAAACTTTTGTCGAGAATTGGGTTATGAGTTTCAAGTAAGAACACTTTGACAACCAAATATGTTTCTCAGTTTGCATTCGGCATCTAAATTAACGAAATGACAAATCTGTATATAAGTTGGGGCATAAATTTATACATTATATTTTCTGTTAATGTCAACTTATATATATATATATATATTGTATATATTAATTTAATTAATTTTTATATTTTTACGTTGTCTAATATTTACGCAACTTGTATGTCATATACTATAAAAGTAGCTGCTAATATTACCAACATTTCATACGAGATAAAAAAAAGTTAAACTCTGACTACATTATAGATTGCGGAGCAGGATTTTTTGAAACATAATTAAATATACTATTTTATTAAATTACTAAATAAAACAATATATAATATATGTATATAGCATATTGTTAGCGGATCTATACCAGATAAGGACTGAAATATTTAATTACATAATGTAATTGACGAGTCAATATAAAACTGGGATGTCGGGGCCGCCTTCCCTTTTCGATCGCAAGTTTCGATTATTATAGTATCGATTTATCCCAATAAACCTTTAAATGCGACTTTATGTTACCTAATTATATAATTAGCAATATATTGCTCTGTAGGGAATTGTGTCATATAGCTTTGCTTTGTATTCCCCCCTGACCCTGCAGGCTGTGGACATGCGGTGGGGCATCAGAGATGAGGCAGCTGATGATCAGAAGACGACAGAACTCTGTCTCAGAGAAGTGAAGAAGTGTCGCCGACTCTCGACGGGACCAACCTTTGTTGTGAGTTACACATTTGTAGTTTCACTCCTGTTACGATCACAGATGGACATACATCCATTTGACGGAACATTTTGCAGTGCGGTCTTTTTGATTTTTAAATTGGCTATTCGTTTTATTTCTAAGTGATTAAAATTAAACCTCAATTAACCAATACTGCACTTTAATTTAATTATTAAATTTAGGTATATATTTGAATGAGTAGCACTTGTTTTTATATTTATTTTTAATTGTGATGAAGGATATGATTCTGCAGCAGAATAGTAATCTGATAAGAAACCTCCATTTCTAAAAGATTATAAGCGTTTTTATATTGCCATTGATGTAGCTCTGTCAATGAGTAACTCCCTATGACTTATAGCCTTGTCATTATACATACAAACATACTTTTCCTGAAGCAAAGACATATCTATCTAAAACATATATATCTTTCTTATATGAAGGATTACAAAGTATGATTATTCTTCATATATTGGTATAATACAAAAGTGTACAAAGAGGTTTTGACGTCACACCTTTTAATAATTAATCGTCTTTCGCAGAAACTATTAATATGGCTATACACTGTATACTACTATCATTTTAGTAGATACAATGAAGGGCCATTTAGATTTACCTTTACGATGCAAGGCTTTTATAAATAAAAATTAAAACATCAATGGATTGCGACTATGAAATTGGCAATATGATTGGTAAATATGAAAGAAATAGCTGTACAGTATATATGTACAATACATTTCATAATCAAATTATAGAAAATAAAATAATTAAAACAATCAAACTTGTTATCTCAAGCGATATAAAATGGCAGATGTACATAGTCTATAATTGAGAAAATAAATATCTCAAATTGATGTAAACCTACCTGATATTGACCAATTATGGTCCAGTATTGATCTGTGATGAGACATCATATTTTCTCCACGGTTTATTCCATGTGAAATATGCAGCTTTTTGGTTACTATTAACAAACTAATATTTTTAATTATCTTATTTGCAGACTTTATTAGGTCAAAAGTACGGCTACCGTCCATTTCCAAGTAATATAGAAAAAGAAGAATTCAACCTATTATTGGATCAAATCACGAGTAAAGATGATCACAATTTTATTAAAAAGTAAGTCACCCACTCTCTCGCTATGAAGCTGAACCTTATTGAGCCGTATTGTATGAAAACTTTTTTTATGAAGGTTTTTAAGATTTTTGGTTATAGCTCTTGGATTGTGATATATTATTGTTGAACTTATCTGTGAGGTATCTGTGTTATCCACCGCGTAATACAAAATGACTTACAACTGTAACTGAGGAAAAAGTTATATTATTTTCTGAAAACTAAATCTACTAAATAGTTTTGATAACAACAATACCACCTTCTTTCGTATTGTTTCCATTTTTCTCTCTAGTTGTGAATATAATTCGTAATTGTTAGTTTAATGGGTTTTTCCCCGACCATTTAGATGGTTCAAACTGGACAACAACGCGATTCCTGCGGCTTTCTCAATACGGCCGGTCAGCGCTATTTATCCTGACTTCATTAATTCAGAGGAACCGAAGAAGAAAAAAGCGGTAATTCTCTGGAGCTTATTGCTGGTCTATGTTTTCTATTTGATCTGTTTCATTGTACTAATGTTTTCGTTTAGTAAAAATATATATTTTGCAACAGCTCACGCGGAACAGATAAACAATTTATTAATTTTATATATTTCTATTGCGGTAGATTGGAACTCTTTGTCAGAGTAATGTATTTAAAATGCCTAAAAAGCAAACACTTAAATGAAATGAATACGTGTGGCTATACGTACATAAGTAAACATTTAATAATTAATAACAATATTAATATCGATGCATTTTACTGGAAGTGAATTAATACAAAAAATGATAGAATAATAAAATACTGACACAGCACACAAATTATAAAACAATATTAAAAAATATGAAAGCTAAACTTTCAATATCATAATCTGACATAGAAACTACAACATCTACATAATAAAATTATACGGAATGACCCCTGTTGAGAGGGGTGTCTTCAAATAATATCCAGTCGTAACGTTGATTTATGGTATTTAATGTAATTTATTGAATTTCTGGGTTTGATATTATTTTATATATTGGTATTGAGTGATTTGGATTTATTTATTCAGTTACTACAATTAACTCGATTATTTTCGCCTATTCCAGTATAAAATTTCAACGCCATATACGTATATTAGCAATAAATTAGCAGTATGTGAAATTTGCAATAAGTGATTAGCAATAAAATTACTCTGTAAACATCTGGCAAATCAAGGTAACAATATGTGATAAGCAAATAAACGTATGCAGCGTATATATATATACATGTTCATATCTTTTTTGTGCAAATACGATTGCTTAATTTAAAGGTCAAGATAAGAAAAAACTATATAAAGTTCTTAACTGATTAAAATAATCACAATGCACGACACCTTTTGAATAATATATTACCAACTTATATAGACCTTAGATCTGGAGACATCGCTGTTCCGTCCCTTTGCGAACTGAGACGAACCCTCACATCTACAGAATAATCCCTTAATTCAGAGCTACTTTATGAGGCTAGCTCGACACTCGATACAAGATGGGATTTGTATACAGTTTAGTTATTACTAAAGTTCACTGACACAGGCCAATATTCAGACAGCAGAAATGAGCTGTTCAGTGCAAACACAGCGGATGTTGTAGGAAGAAATTGGTCATATAATTATTGCATAGAGTAAAATGGTATGTTATATCTATCCGCCTTAATATACAGTATATCTAATTGTACATTTATGTCTAAATTATGTGAAAAACTAGTTAATTAGCGGGAACATTTCACCTATTAGGCTAATGTTCCAAAAGAGAACAATAAATAATTTTTATTATTATTTTTCACATCAACTACTAGCTATCAGTTCTCAGCATTTTTATATTGTCCTCGCTTCATTGTTAATAATCCGTTATAGGGACTGTAAATATATAGCGGTTTGCACTAGCATTACACCCAGAGTTACTCAAGGGTGCATACCATTAGATAGACAGTTTAATCAGGACCCGAAAATGAATTCACTATATCCATCAAAGTATTTGGATATGGAGGGATTTACTGCATCTGAATTTTCAACGACCAAAATTTTTTTCGCATGTTGCCAATAGCCAGATGATTGATTTGTTGGTTCCCTTTCAGGCGTTAAGGGCCTTTTGGGAGGACAGCAAACGCTTACAAACCCTCTTGTTGTCAGCTGCACAAAAGGTTCTCTCGCTAGAGGCTTGTGAGAAATATTCCATCTCAGGTAACTCCTCTCTCTCTCTCTTTCTTTCCCTTCTGTTTTAATTGCTGACGAGTTGGACTAAATAACGCTTATAACGAGACACATACTCTAACCTTGTTTAGGATACTGCACGAACAGTAGATTATAAATTAATGAAATTATCTCATTGACTTGTCTTGCACCTTATTAGCTCAAAACAAACGATTTTTTTAAGGTTGTTATAGATTTACTGTGTGAGAAAAATTGAGCAGTTTCATATACCGGTCATTTATTTAATGTTATTTTATAAATGCGCATATTTTCCAGTTAGTATTTCAGTAAAACAATGTCACATGTATATAAACTGTTTATCGTAATACATTCCATATTCAATATAGTTAATCTGATCATTTATACTGACAATTACTCAATCTCAAATGAGTAAAGTATTGCGCAAAGCTCCGAATAAAACTTCATTACAACATTTATTTTAATAATTACATATACTGTAGATGTAGCATTTCTTAGTGAGTCGTTTAATTTGGTGTTAATTTTATCCCACACCGGAATCTTGGTCAATAATAATTATCAGCGACTCATATATTTCAGTTAATAGGTGGAAATGTTCTGTTTAAGAATTAAAAATCATTCTTGAATATTTTATTCTCTAATTTAAAACAAGGCTCTTTCCCAAAACCATATCTTGTTTAATACTTTTTATACCAATTGATACCCGAGTTGCATAGCCATAAATAGTCAGAGAAGTATAAATATATAATTATGCTACATTGTAAAAGACAAAAGAGAATCGACACATTTTGAAAAGTATCTATTTTATTTTCCCAGTTTATTGATAAACTGTTAATAAAATACAATATGAATAACTACATCATAAAGACTTTAAAACAGCGTCGAACTAAATTTTAGAATTGAAAAATTAAACGATATAAAAAATTGATATAAAGCAATAAAAAGCCTGTCATGAAAAAGGTAATAAAAAAGTATTAATCAGTAGATATTATAAATGGTAAATGCTAATGCCTCGTACGCTGTATGCCCCTGGTATTAACAAATTTCTGCCCTCAAAATCCGGCGTAATATATACATTGTTTCATTATCATTTTGGTTTGGTTAAATAATATTTTATTGATAATTTGTCTTCAGTGACTGAGTCAGAAATTGTCCGTGGTCTCCTCTCGGACCCTGAGGCCAATGATCACTGCATCTGGTTCCGGCGGAAAATTCGTGACCTTGAGCAGCAACCGGATTCCAAAGTTATTCCGCGGTTCTATGGTAGGCGAGAATATTCCTGAAATCACATCACAAAAATATTCAATGTTATGATCTCATGTTTGCAGCTTGTGTATAGTCGATCAGTTGTTTTTAATCAAATCAATTGTATTAACTTATTAATTAATTAATAATTATTAATTAATTAATTGTATTACGATAACATTAATAATGGTAATGTAATGGTTTTAGCCTAATATATAATGAAGGCAAAATTATGAGAGCCAATTTCACGGTATAATTTGAATTTCACATTTAAAATCACCTCGTAAATATTTCCATGGGGACGACAGTTATGTACAAAATATTATTTTCTACAAATGTCCATTCAAGCATTCTGTAATCACTTATAAGTTGTTAAAAATATAGTTGTTGGCACTAAAAAATCTTCTTAATGTCAGAACACATTTCAAAAAATAAAAATCTGCAAAAATGGACGTATAATTACGGTTGTTTACTTATGATGGCAGTAGTATGGAAGGAGTATCTCTGTGACATTAGCCAATGTACGTGAGGAGTATTGGAGTGGTCAATATTTTTTTAATGTCTCAAATTTACAGCTCAGCTAAACTATCGCGTATTCAAAAACTGAGATAAACAAAATTTGCCATCCATTTTCTCATCACATTGAACTTAATTTTAAATTTAGTGTAATAACTTGTCATCATATTTGCAATGTCTGTGGTATATTTCGATGTTTTTTCTGCTTCACATTCCCTTCTACATTTCTTGCGTTGACCAGAATGTCGCGGTTCCAGTCCGGAAACAGTTGCTGAGGCGCGTAGACGTCTCAATGTTCTAAAGGAAGAAACAATTCCTGGTAAACTGTCAGCGAATAATATCGTCAAATATTCCATTTCTTGGTCGCCCAAAGGTATGAGTTAAGAGGTATAATGAGTATAAATTAAAATTCGTCATTCTACAATTGCTGTATTTATTACATCTATTACATTTTATGGCTCTAAATTCTGTTTTGCCATTAATAATGGAACGCTTTTACAATAGTTTATTTATTTGTCAATTACTTACATAGTTCATAAAAATGTGTTATTGTATTTTCTGAAAAATTAAAACTAGTTTGTTACAGCTTTTTTATGAATCTTGAGGAATATTTTCCAACAATGAGATCACTTATTATTTATGGTTTAGAATTAAAGCAACGTTTGGTCATTATTCAGTATTGCACGGTCGTTGAATTATGTTCTACAAAAATGAAGTTCCATCATTGAACATCACGGAAGATTCGAAAATAATCAATGTTTTTTCATAAATAATTTTCCGAAGATTTAAAATAATAAAATTGATAAAATAATTTCGATTATTTGATTAAAAGTTTGAATAAAATTAATGCTTAAATTTAAAAAAAAGACTAAAAATAATTCAAATAAAAAATTAAACGATAAATTTTCACAATTACACAAAAAGTGCGCCAAACGCTAAATCTGGCAAATTGGGACAAAGATCGGACCTAATTTGCTGTTGCTATAGTAACACTGCGCCTCTCACACACCTCCCCAGGTATCGACCCCGAGGTGAAGGAGCACCTGACCTATCTGACCCGATTCCTCCACGACTTCGAGCGTTGTACCAAGGGTCAGATTATGACGGCCATCGACCGACGTGAGGAGGAACAGCTCTTGGATCCGCTCTACATCGAGGTGATGCAGCACGCTGTCTTCTGCCAGGAGAAGGTGCGGACCTTCCGGGGCCGAGAGGACGTTCTGAAGGTAGCTCGATTGGAGTCTATTTATTGCGACCTGATTGTCAGATGTGAACTATCCCAGCCCAGGAGTGCAGACTGTGTGTTTTTGAAAATACACTCTCCTGCTGACTGAGATTGAGATTAAAAAACATACAAATTTATGATTTTGACGGGGAAAATAAATAGCATTGCGTAAGGCGTTTTTTCGTTTAAATTATAAAGATAATTTTCTTAATTCAAACGAATTTATAATTAATTGTTACTAATGACCAACATTTTTTAATGGACGAGTAAAACATTCTACATAAAAAGAAAGTATCAATTAAAATGTTATTGAATAAAAGACAAATAAGAGACATTAAACTCGGCATACAAGTATAACTATATCGTTTACACCTGCTTTTCCAAAAGTTGGTGGAGAGTAACAAATTCGCCACATGGGGGGATCCGTTGTCTAATAGCTATGTACAATGTATGTCAACTTTATTCAATTCCACTACTGCGTACATACATGTTTACAACAACATATTTATTAGCTCCTAAATTAAGGCAATTACAGTGGTGTGCCTGTCTAAATCGGTAAAACATTCGCTTTTTGTATTGCACGAATTATTATTTATGATCTGGTCCGTGCCAAGTATTTATTTAGTCTAGTATAATGGATTTTGGTAGACTCTCTTTTAAATGCACAGTTTTTTTCACTAGCCGTTTTATCACTCCGGGTCTGTTTAAAGAGTACAAGAAGCTTTATTTGAGTTTGAATACCAAAACAAATGTATAAAACTGGACGACAATATAATTATTTGGCCTCATGGAAATGAAAATTGTATACTTTTATAAATTTATGCAAGATTTCAGTGCAAATGAAAAAATGATTACAAAAGATGACATTTTTAAGACAGATTTATTTTCTAAACCAACCGATGCCCATTTATACCTCAGATATTACAGCCGTCATCCAAAGTCATGCTTAAATGGTCTCGTTAAAGGTGAACTGATGAGAATACGTAGAATATGCTCTAATATAAAAGATTTATCTAAAAGGTAATATGAAACGAATTTTTTTAATGACATAAACAATGCAAAATAATAGAAATAGTATCGAGTATTGATTGTGAGGCCATATTATCTTATAAAAATAGAACACTAACATCTAGAATTCCTTGTGTCATACAGTATCATCCTCAACTCTGTTATTTAGGTAAAATTCTCGGAAACCATTTTAACATACTTACATCAAATATAAGAATTAAAAAATATATTTAGTACCACCAATACTTGTTTTTTAAAGACAGTTTGGTATACACTATTCTAGTAAATTATTTTCTAATAAAGTATATAAATGTAGCATAACAAATATTAAATGTTGCCACATTTAATATATAATGTCAATTACAAAATTAATGAAAAAACACACACAACAATTAAAGGAGGTTCATATAATTCTGAAAATGTCATATATATGGATTGCATGGTAAAAAGTGCCATTTATGGTACATTGGAGAAACAAAAATAGACTAAATACAATATTAAATGGACATAGAGATAACATTTAAAAAATATTTAAAATGTTGAAAAATTTTAAGACATACATGATAATGGAGCTCCTTTTTTTGGACAATCGGATCACATAGTATAAAGGGATTTAGAGCCATCTAATTTTGAAAGTGGTTGATTTAAAGACAAAATAACACAAAGAGAAAGAGAAGATTTTTATATTTTAAAATAAGACTATTCACCAACTGGTCTTAACTTAAAAATGGGATTTTTTAAAAATTTTATGGGAAATTTAAATTCACCTTATACAAAATTCTTTAATATTGATGTCAATTAAATGCAATTTATTTTTCCAATATATAAATATTTCTAAATCAAATGTTAAGTGTATATTTGAATTAATTATAGTTTTTCATAATTTTATTTTGAATTTTATGTAGAGAATTATGAAGAGAATTATGAATTATGAAGAGAAATATTTTCCTGAAATTTCCACCAATTAAAATCTTGTTTTCTTTTATTAATTATTCGCATCCACAAGTTTATTTCGTTTAACCTATTATTACTATAAACAAATGTGAATTTGTTGCTCGACGGTAACGCATTCCTTTTGTTTTATTCTTTCAGGAGTTTAGTTTTGATTGGTCTATTGAGGAGTGGAATGTCGTCAGCTATTGTTGACCCATTTATCTTCAGTTTGATTGGTCTATTAAGGAGTGGAATGTCGTCAGCTATTGTTGACCCATTTATCTTCAGTTTGATTGGTCTATTGAGGAGTGGATTGTTGTCAGCTATTGTTGACCCATTTATGTTCTGTTTGATTTATTGATTTTTCCATTGTTTGCTAATCTTCAGTTCTTCTATATTGTGACGCGAATTTTAGGTACCGGAAAAAAATTACAATTGTACAGAAAAGTTATATGCGCATATTAAATAGTTTATTGTATTCATAAACAAACAACTTACTCAGTATGAAACATTTGATGTGCAAGAGTTAATACAATCGGATGCCTTTCATTTTATAGTTGACGATAGCGTCTTTCCTACGGTCCAAATCTTACTTACATTCAAACTTTACTCAACAAATAAATACTAAAAGTCTTGTTTGGAAAAAAATTTAGTTGTAATTTACATTTGTTCTGCTTGCATTAACAACGCTCAGCTAATGAACAATTGACTGACTTTTCTATAGAATTACTATATAATCAGTGAAGTAAGTATTTGCTTCTGATTCTAAATGTAATATACAGTTATAAAGGTAATAATAACATGTTACCTTAGTTTGATAATTCTGTTTATATCAGAGAAATAAAAGATATTATTATTAATTTCAGTTAAATTTAAGCAACATCTTCGGCTCCTGAGACTGCTGCAATTTCCCACATGTTTAAGAGTGACATAGTTTCACTCGCTATGTTTTATGGCTCAGGGATGAATTCTGATCGTTAAGTCAAATACATTAACTTTATTTTTTATGCTGATCTGTCGCTAGCTATTCATTAAAGTATGTTGTATTGGATTTTGACAGAGGCTGTCTTTTAAATCCCCATATTTGACTTGTCATGTTATCATCCAGGCGTTTGTTATGCACGCAGTAATAAGGCTTCGTCTAATGAAGAACCGTTGACTCACTTTCCCGTAGAATTATTATCAGTAGAGTAAGTAAAAGGAGTCTAAATGATTTTAAGTGAAATCTAAGTTAAAAAGAAAAATATAATAAATAGGTACCTCAGTTTAAGAATTCCGACTGTCATCTAAATGAAATGTATTGTTATTGTTGTCTTATTATTAGTGTTAATTTCAGCTTAATGGTGCTTCAGCTTCTAATCCAACCTATTTAATAGTGCAATATTTCTGCCCGCTGCACCATGTTGTGCACGTTTTGGTAACTCCCCCCCCCCCCTCACTCAGCAAATCCGCGAGTACGTGACAACGACGGCGGCATCCAAGGCGCCTCTCGTACTCCACGGCAGCTCGGGATCTGGGAAGACCTCCGTGATGGCGATGGTTGCTCACCAGATGGCCGAGTGGTGCTCTCCGGACAGCATCATGCTGCTCAGGTAGTCATGACGACGCGCAAACAAACACCCCTTCCACCCCCTCGATCTCTTTATAGCTGCAGTGTTGGGTTAACTGTGAATTTAAGCTATTCTTTATAAGTCGAATTTGACCAGAAAATAATTAATTTTGCTCCTTTTAATAGCTACGAATTCCACTATTTTAGTTTACTTTTTATATGTAATAATAGTATACAGTGTATTGTACATATATTGTAATAAGTATTTAGTGATGTCAATTTAAAAAACTTTAAACTTAAAAAAAATTAAATACATAAAAAATACATCATTTTTTGATTTGTTAACTTGTATCATTATTGAGGAAATTTTAGTTCTTAAGGTTAACACCGGGGTACTGTCTCTGAATGTTGTACTTGTAACCTCCATGTAATGTATTATTACATGATAAAACGGAAATATCCATATAATATATGTGTACAATATTAATAATATTAAAATTTTGTTATTTTTTTATGTTCAAATAGAGCTTCAATCTTTATTCAAAGTTAGTCGCGTATTACTGTATATTATATTATTATATATTTATTATTATTATTATTATATTATATTATTTTTTCAGTAATTACAAAAAACGATCAAACATGTTCTTTGCTGAAAAGTTAGAAAAATAGAAATACAACCGTTATTTAGAACACATAAAACGAAAATGTGCACTTTTGTCAGGAATATAGAATTTTTATAGCGCAGTGTGTATTATGTCGTTCAGCATTATTTAATTTTAATATAGGTATAATTATAAATGTACAAGTCTTGTAAATTATTAAAAACTGTGCAATAAATAGTTCACTTTTTAACTACATGTAATTTGAATTATTACGTTTTAACATACTCTGGCAGCAAATCATAATTATTAATTAAATACGTTTATAATAAGTAATATTATACAAAAAAAACAATATTTAGTTATTAAAAAAAATAAAATAGTGGCCTTTTCTTTCTAGTGATAAAGTGAAAATTTTGTGTATCATGGAATACAGTTTTGTTTACTTGATTTGTAAAATTAGTTTTAATATATTTATTATAATTGGCTATAAAGTATTAAGTCACATTTGGTAAAAGTTTAAAAATTAAATGTATAGTTTATTATATTTTTAGAATTTTGATTTTGATTTTAATAATTAAATGTTCATTGATTTTTAGAATTAAATGTCCATTAATTTTTAGAATTAAATGTCCATTAATTTTTAGAATTAAACGTCCATTAATTTTTTGAATAACTTGTCCTATTGATATTATGAAGCCCCACTACTTTGTTATGTACTCCTCATCATCCTCTGTCCACCCGGCACCCCCCCCCCCCCATCCTCCGCACGGTAAACCTCCGTACCGACAGATTCATCGGCACGAGCGCTGAGAGTGGCACCATCCACCGTCTGATCACCAGTCTGGTGACACAATTGAGGGAGCACGCCAACGTTCGAACTGCTGTTCCAACTGTAAGAGGCAATCTGACTGTGATACCATGGCTATGTGTGACTGTGTGATACTACCGCTATGTATGACTGTGTGATACTACCGCTATGTGTGACTGTGTGATACCACCGCTATGTATGACTGTGTGATACCACCGCTATGTATGACTGTGACCACCGCTATGTGTGACTGTGTGATACCACCGCTATGTATGACTGTGTGATACCACCGCTATGTATGAATGTGTGATACCACCGCTATGTATAACTGTGTGATACCACCGCTATGTATGACTGTGACCACCGCTATGTGTGACTGTGTGAT
>JAUZND010026627.1:0-18673 GCA_034780555.1 Coelogynopora nodosa
AAAAATTACTTAACAAAATACAAAAATTACATAAAGGTTACCTTTATTAGAATTGTGACATGTATATACATATACAATATGTTAAATATATATATATATATATATATATATATAGATAATTATAATTATAATTATAATTATAACTGCTTACGATAAATCTTTAATAACTAGGAATTAGTCAAAGAAGTTTGGAAATAGAAAAGATGATATATGTATAAATATAATTACCAAATAAGTATAATTACCATAAATATATGTCACAATATTACCATAACAGATATCGACCGTGGAGTCCTAACGGGATAAACATAACTATTTTATTGTTATAACTTGAATTACATCTACCTAATTTTTTTTAACATAAAATTTATATATAATATACATCAAGTATTATATAATCACTCCAATGTACGCCATGAGCGAGTGAAACCATTTACATTTTTCATCAATGAAATTAAAATTTCATTTTCTATAGATGACATTAAATGAATCGCCTAATTAATGATTTTTTATTTATTTTTATTGTGAACAGAACACACACAGTAATTATCCAGTTTCAATCTAAAAGTATTACTAATTCATTTGAAGCATACTATCTTCTTTGTTATTTCAATGTTTCACATCCCGAGGATGAAATAAAAGGAAATGAGATGCCGATATTATTTCACCAATGTGTGTTTCTATATATATATATAATTACTAATAATAAATTAAAAAAATTTTGTCAGGCAATAAAACAGTTAGTTTGGATGGATATTGCAAAGTATTCTCCTTTCTGGCCATATATATACTCTTATTTTAACAAATATTAAACAAACATAATAGTAAATCAAATTTATTATTTATAATATATTATTAGTATTCAATGAAATGAGGTTATTTTTAATTTAATTTATCTAGTTAGTTTAATTAGTTAGATAAAAAATGTTTGATAAATAATTAATTATTTAATAAGTTTTTAAATTATCCAAACAGTATAACACTTTCTATTTTCTATTCTATATATTGTTGCGGTCTCAAATGCACCGACTGTATTCCTCATGTTTTTAAACTATATTGAAAACGTTATATTTAGATTAAAAGAAGTCATATTCGCATATATCAATCCGGAATAAATTGTTTCAATTTTTACTGTTCGTTGTAATAAATTGCACTAAATATTAAACTTCATTTTAGTGAAATTGTGTACTTTATTACAAGTTGTGTACCTTATTATAATTTGTGTATTTTAATACAATTTGTGTATTTTATTACAATTTGTGTATTTTATTACAATTTGTGTATTTTATTACAATTTGTGTATTTTATTACAATTTTGTACTGTATTACAATTTTGTATTAATATCCCTAGTATCGACTCTGAAATGAGCACGACGATAAATATTGTATTTAATTTATATATAGTATTTACCATATGTATTATTATTTTAAAATATAAATTACAGGGGTAGAATCTTCATTTCAGTGTGTATCTTGACTTTTTAATATGTGAATCTAAAATAATCGTAGACATCATTTTTCGCATGCCAATCTTAAAAAATTCCATGGAAAAAGACATTTTGATAACTTTACTAAAAGGAATTAATATAAAATGTCAAATTATGCCGGGAAAAGAAACTAATCAATCTGTAAAAAGTTAAAATATAATCCGCAAAATATCAGTAAATGTGTAACACAAATGAATAATCATTATGTATCCATATGAAAACGGTTTATGATTAATTGAATCTTTTCAACATAGTAAATAGTTGACATGATAGGAGTAGATGAGAATCAGTTAATAATAGTAAAAACAGAAAAATACAACACACATAATTCTCAATATAAACCATTATAAAAGGAATTATTGACATGCAAACAATACCTTTTTATTTGATTAATTCAATTCTCAACTTAAGAAAACACGTATCGTACTAAACAGCTTATAAAACACCATTACAACAGAATTTATAATATTGTGAAAACTGTAGTAAGATCGGCTAAACCATTTACGATGGATCAAGACCAAACAATTACTATTTGTTAGGCATGACGGAAATGCATGAATCCAACATTTGCCAAGATATTGTGATTTTATAGAGTCAGTTCTCTTGTTAAGTCTGTATTGCCCGTTTTGTATAGCTCTTTTTTCTGAATATTATCAATGTTTGTTGTTGTCCTATTTTCTAGAATCCCTATCGATTATCTTCAATAACGAGGCAAGAAATAAACCAACAATCTTTTAATAATATCTGATTGAAATTTGGTTAAAAAAATCAATATCTAAATAATCATATGAATTGATGTAGAAACAAATTTGATCCTGCGTTTTACTTTTTCTAAATTAATACACGGGCAATAATCAATTTTGGAAAGTATATCAGCATTATCATCAAAGAAATTCACATTATCTGAGACCATATAAAAGTGTATAATCTGTAATGCTATTTTTAAAATAGTTGAACTATTTTTATTAATAAACATTTTAGATTGCAGAATGAACTGAGACAAATCTTTTTTAAATATCTCGAAATCAAAATATATAAAATCAAGAAAACAAGAAAATATTACAATCATTATACAACTCTTTTATGTGTATAATCTATTAGAAGAAGAGATATTCTAATTTTATAATTCATTATAAATAGGGGATTAATTAACCAATAAATTCACTAGTAGATTGATTGATTAAGTGGTGTATAAATAAAACTAAAAACTATTTTTATCGATTACTTTTTTTTAGAATCGATTTGTTTGTAATTTATTTTACTCATGTGTCGTATACATATACGTGAATTAGATTATTAAACTCATTGATTGTAATCCTTTAACATCCAGAAGGAGGCTTAAGCTTAACGGGTTAAAGGGTTCAAACTTAATTAAATCCAAAATGGAGATACTTAAAAATACTTCAATCGATTAATTAGTAATTGATTTTGTAGTCAAAAAAGTTCTGTATCTGTTTTGAATTTTTTTTCACAACTGCACGGAAAGCGGTTATAACTAACCGCAAAAACATAAAAAATCAGGTTGAAAAGTTCCATCAACTAGATTAATGTAACTCTATGTAATGCTTGAAAATGATTATCGGAAAGTTTTTAATTTAACGTAATAACTAAATTACTTAAAATTGAATCGCTTCGCATCACGACTATCATGATTTGTGTTTAGAAAAATTACTAATCAGGTTCCAATTCAAAACTTTTTACTATAGACTGTTTAAAAGGCGTAAATGAATATATGTGGAATAATATAATTTAAAAAACACTTAAAACAAAGTTAAAAATAAACATAACATAGTTTCAGACCTAATATTGAAACATGAAATATATTAAAATTACCTGAAATCAAATCAGATAACTATTAAAAACAGTTGTCACGCTCTAAAATTTCACCATAAAAAGTTCACAAATGAAGGAAATATTGTATTTCGAACGGTATAGAACTCAGATGACAAACTTTATATATCCTAATTTAATAGAATATGTATTTTAAAGTTTTTAATTTAAAATAGTTTTACGCATAAAAATAGAAGAAAAATAAAACTACATAAAATGTTCAGAAAACGTCAAAAAAAATATAAACTAATATATAGATATATTTGAATAATGAACAATACAAAACAACGCGACGGCTTTTCTAATTTCCACAAATATACCTCATTTATATTTACAAATGTCCGAGAACCTTCTCAAAAGTAGTCAACATTTTCGAGCGTTTCCATTATATATATATATATATATATATATATGTATATTTGAACCAGTCGGCGACATCTTACATGAGGGAATATATAAATCAAAAAAACGCAAATAAAATAAATGTTCCATTTCATGTTCATAGTGTTGCTCTATAATATATCCGGGCCTGAGAAATATAAAACTCAAATATCGAAACTTAGACGACGCAAATATCGGATTATACTCATATCGCACTCAATAGATGCATTCAATCGTTTAATTCCTCTGATAATGCCTATTATGAAGAACAACTCATTGAGATTGAAGAGTCTCCTTTTTTCTCCCCGTTAGGAAATCCCTCTGAATGATTTTTGAAAAAAAATCCCATTTTTGTAGCCACATAATATTCACCCCCTTAAATGCGGTTGCTGAAAAAAAGGAGTCTGTCGATTTGAAAATGGCAAAATGAAGGGAGGTTATTTCAGTATATATATATGGTGATAAATAATTATATGTTTATAATTTATAATTTATTTTATGTATACATATATTATGCCGCCGTATTAATTTACGTATTAGTTACTACAGTATATATTACAATATCAATTTTTTACGTATTTTTACTCTAGTTCAAAATGCCACTGGTGGTCTTCAACACCGAGTTTGCGGAACTTTGTTATAGAGATCAGAACTAGCTAAATGGTAAGGTTTGCAAAATATAAAATTAACTTTTATAAAATATTGACGAAACACGCTAATTACCTTATTATATATATACAACTAGATACATCACAAAGCACCGTTATTTCGTGAGATTGTTTCTATAAAAAGTATCACTTCTCATTAGATTTTTTTTTATAAATATTGCTTAATGGGAACAAGTTATTAATATTAAAATACCCCCTAAAGATGTTAAGTGAATTAATACTGAATTATTTACACATATAGCTTACTTACTAATGCTACAAAATGTGTCGAAACCATAACAAATTATTTTTAAAAATCCTTCCCAAAAAAATCTGTCTGCAATTTACTAAAAGAGAAGCATCAGGTAGTTGAACTAAAACGTTTAATTACATCACTTTTGTTTAATTACATCACTTTTGTTTAATTACATCACTTTTGTTCCTTACTGGTGGCGTGTTTCCCGCCTTTTCAAATTAGTCAAGCAAGAGGCCGATTTAATTGATCAGTTTCATCGATGTGTATTTTATACAAAGCGCCCTTCTGTGTCAGAATGGTTGATTGTGATGATTCAAACCTGTAGAGCTGTTGTTATGCAGAAAATTAGGCGGAAATGTGATCACCCTACCTATTGTGTGCTGAGACAATGCTGGATGCTTCTTTAAATAATTAAAATAATTAGAAACCTGGCGGTTAATTCGACTACATTTCTCCTTCGTGCTAATTGAGAACCTTTTATTTGTTTGTGTAAGAAATGGAGTACATAATGTAATCATGAATATGTGTGAGGTATACTAAATATAGGTGGTTAGTATATATTTCAATAAAATATTACTTTTTAAAATCGTTTTTATCACATTGCGAATATTTAAAATACATTATATGTGATATGTATTGTAAAATTCAATTTAAATACCTATCTGACTAATTTCAAAATAGTGCCTTTCATTTATGCATTTCATTTGTGCCTTCATTTATGCATTTCATTTGTACCTTCATTTGTGCATTTCATTTCGGATATATAATGTATACTCAATGTCAACAGTGCAATATAAAATTTAACATAGAAAAAAGTTTGAAATAATGTATATTAATTGAATGTAACTTAGGTTATGTAGAAAGTGTAAATATGTATGCTGCTTTAAGATTATGTTTAAATATATTAAAGTCCGATAACAATCTCAGGGAAGATGGTAACTTGTTCCATTCAGTGGGAGCTGCAACGGAAAATTCTCGATCGCCTACTCGCCTTGATTTTGAGGGTTTTGCTACAAGGGTGATGGGAGCAGATTTCCTTGTTAGGCGATTAGTCAGTTTGATTGTGACCAGATTTTGGAGATATTGAGGAGCAGTTCCATGTATAGCGCGATGGGTGTACTTGTGGAGTGTGAAGAGAATGCGGTGTCTTATCGGTAGCCAATGTAGCCTCTGAAGTAGGGGTGCAGACGGGGTAACCCATAGTGATCCAGTTGCGAGTCTACCGGCTGCATTTTGTACATGCTGTAACTTTCATTAATAAATGCGGAGGAAGATTTATTAATATAACATTCCAATAAATATAATCGGGATAAAATTAAAGAAAACACAAGTTGTTTTCTACAGTCCATATTTAGATATCGGGCTGTATCCAATAACAAAGTTTTGCAAACATCTGTAATATGGTCGTTGAACGATAGCGGTGCATCAAAAGGAACGGCATGATAAGTGTCCTGGATATCGGGCTTAGGTTTATCATTGCATACCTTGTATCGTATATTATCAATAATTAGCATTTTACGATTAATTGTTAATTGATGTTGTCATCCAAAAATTGTAATATTACATGAAATATTTACCCCGAGACATGATTTGATACCAGACATTATTGGATTAATTTAACTAGAATGTATAAACAAATAATTACACGTTAAGTAATTGTAAACATTAATTTAGGAGAAGGCAATAAAGTATAAAAGCCATTAGATTTTAACTTTCTTAAAGTAAAATATAAATATGTCAGGTATTTTGGCCAAATAATAAATATATTCTTATCGCAGATTGCGCAAGCTACACACTATTTCAAGCAATATAATAGAATATATGTAAAAATGTGTGTATCTATTTGTGTAATGAATATTAAAATTTTAAGTTATGGATTGGAAAAGATATGATTAAAAATATTTAAAGAATATCTAATTAAAAAGATCATTCAATATGTAATTTTGATGAGCCGATATTGTGTTATAAGTATCCAGCTATTTCAACTATTATCTAGTAAAATATACAACTAACGTAAGTATTGTAAACAGAAGATATAACTGATAGAATCGAATTACGCAATTTCACTATCCAGTACTTAAAGAAGTCAAATTAAACATTTCAAACATACCTTAATTATTACATTTCTTAAAGCTGAGTTGCATGTTATGTTAAACACAAATGACAATGCCGAAGTATTAAATAACATCGACGAATTCACAGTTGCTAATATAAACGACTTTTCCGAATTAACTTTTATGTCGAATATTTTGGTGTACAGTTTTCTTACATTACCGCAATTGTTTATTTCAACTGAATTTATACATATTGTTGATAACATTGTAGTACGTTATTGTTACTTGATTATTATAATGATGTAAGTATGTATGTATGTTTCATTTGGTAAATAATCAATACAAAAAGTTGTATATTATAATCTTACAAAATTATACAACAAGAGTATAAACAACTTTTAACAAAGAAAATATTTACATATCCAAACATGTATAAATATTGTATTACCAAGGAGAATTGTCATTTTCCAAGTCATTTTTATTGATATTCAACTACATATGTTTGACACCCCATGTTTTATTAAAATCTCAACACTTCATTAACATACTAAATCTAAACTTATCGAAATACGATGAATGTAATGTATACACAAACCGAACACACCGATAACTTTTAAATAGTTAAAACAATTGCTGAAATTTTTGTATTGAAATAATGTGCTTTATTTAAGTTGAGAATATTCAGATATAAAACTGCAAGACGCTTTACTATATCATATGATACTATAGGTTATAGTAAACGTGAAAATAGTTTCTCCGATTCAAAAAAAGATCAATGAAAAATTCGGTGAGAGATAAATATGCTATCAAAGAAATCGCTTTGCTCAATTAAAAATTCTAATGAAATTTTGTTGCGAATTGTGAATATAATTCATCCCTAGCTGAGTATGTTAGGGAGCTCTATTTTGTGGCTTAATAATATATAATAGTAATAATCAATACAGTGTTTAAAATATACACTCTGAAATAATCTTTTCAATGATTAATATCTTTTAACTTGTGTCTACAATTATTTGTTTTAAATACCATAAAATCAGTCAGTGAATGAAAACTCTGTTTACCCAGAGTATTTGTTAAAGTAACTTGAGAAATATTATTATTCAAAAACTGCAGATTGTGTGGGTTTCCTTATGATCGGTGAATGAAACTGATTTAAAAAATGAATGGGTAAAATCAATATAATCGAATAAGTGCAAGATAGAACATTTTGTTTCACATAAATGAAAACAAAAATTGCTGCTATTCATCCAGTTAATTTGTAAACTGTGACGACCTAACTGTTATTTTCTAAAAATATTCATCTTTTATTGTAAGTTATTATTAAACACATTCGCAGTTACACTTATAAATCTACACGCAAAGCGCAAATGAAATAGTTAACCATCCCTTAATATTGAAATTATATATTAGCCTTAATATGATGATTAACATACTCATATATTATTGTAGAGGGATTGCTCAAATACCGTTTATATTATGACGCAATCGAGTATATTGGTGCATATGTCACATTTCGCAAAAACGATTGTTGCATAAATTGCAAACATTGTATTATGTAAAATCTGGTAATAATTGGTTCAAATGTGATGATAATATAAATTCCGAATGTAAATCCAATTCCACGTCTACAGCTTACATGGTTTTTTTATAACTTAATTAATTAGGTGCTGAACTATGGGAATAGTGATGATTGTGCGCACATAAACCGGTAAACTGCCGCTGAGGGTCCAAAGTCATACACCATTGTTTTGTCAACTTTTTTTATTCCCTTTTTAATTATAAATATCTGTTGTACACGTGTTTTTTTTATGATCCGGCTTGTCTCCAATTCTTAATCTGCTTTTTTGGATTTGACAGACTGTCTTTTAAATCTACAGGTTTGACTTGCCATCTTATCACTCCAGGCCTGTTTTACATAGAACACAAGCTATCTTTGGATTGTAAACTTTTTTAGAATTAATATTTGTGCTTGTATGATAACTCATTCCTTTTGTTTGACCTTTCTGGTATATTTCTGACCTTTCATATATTTACCATACCGAAGTTATCATGAAATTTTGTTTCTTATTTGACATTCGCTTTGATAATTGCTGGTTCTTGTTTTTTTTCTTTTCTTTTCTAGGTTTATATTGTGCTAATGTGGAGGATTTGAATAGAATGCATTCATTGACTATTAAAAATAATATATTCAAATAAGAATGAAAAATAAATTAAAAGATTTACTTCACACATTTTGCAAAAATATTACGATCGATTAAAAAAATATGTATTTGAATAGAAATATACTTAAAAGTGATTTTCTAACAATATGTATTCTTTATATGTGTGCACAAAAGTATAATTGCATTAATTCATTTCAAATTAGATGTTGTAGATCCTCTATAATACATTGTATGTAGATCCTCTCCGACCTTCGAATCGTACTGTCATAACATTATTTGTCATTTACACAATTTAAATAATTTAAATAATTGGGTTTTTATATTATCCATATAGGCTACGTAGACATGAATGTAAAAAGTAATGTTTTTTATTATTCAGTAATATTCTAGAATGTAAAAATTTGCCTTATTTATTATCCAATTATGAATAATAAAAATCGTTATAATCGATTTTTTGAATGGTTCTCTCTGATTATCTTGTTTTAGTTTCGTTTTATATAGTTTATAAAATGTTTTGCATTTCATATCACATTTTAATCAATGAGAAAGAAAATATTTTTTAAATAGTTGATGTATGTATATTACTAAAACAAACACTTAGCATTATTGTATTTAGGTTCAACGTATAAATCTTCACTAGTCTAGATGTATGTATTTGTTGAAGGTATAGCGAGATAGTGTGAAGAAGTGAGAGGAAAATTAATTGGAGATGGAGGATAAGGGAGAGGGAAATTCTTTACTTAAATTGAACACCTGTCCCTTATTAAATGAACCAAATATAACTTTTATTATAGATCAATTATTTACAAATGTAACTATTTTATACTGTGAAAATCTGCAATCAATATAATTTAATTAGTTGACACAGCATGATCCTCCAAACCACTCCTGTTATAATAATAAATTTTAATTATTTCAATTGCACTAAACAAAAAAGTGTGCTTCAACAGAATTGACACTTTTTATTATACTTCATAAATTAATTCCAATTTTTTAAAGTATGGACCGGTCTGTCTGCAGATTTTTATGGGTAAGACATATTGATCAACATAAATTTACTCAGAAGGATTTTTGGTTGGATGCAAATAAATATCACTGAACAGTATTTTATAAAAGGTTAATTTTTATACAGATTCTTATTATCAAATAATATAATATATGTTTTTATTTGTTGATATAGTGAGAATGAATTAATTAGTAAATTGTCCGTGATATTACTATAAAATAACGTAATGCCAATCAGCAACACCATAGTAACAAAGTAGATATACCTTTAAATATTATTTTTACATTTATAAATTATCAATTTTTAAAGTGATTTATCTTTTTTTTATCTAAGTCTACTTATTTTCTTTCATCAATAACAAGCATGAAATACAACTGCTAATAACATTTTTCTAACATCAACTAACATTTGGTTAACACGCTGGTTCGCGAATGCCGAGAAACAGTGTTATCTCGGAACAGGTACGACCCACTGTCAGACAGACAGATCCCCTTTTATGCCTATAGCTGCTGTGTTAGTCGAGTGTTTGCAAACCTCGATAGGGTCGTGTGGCATAAAAATGCGATACCTGACATCCTTATTTGAGGTATAATTGTCGGCACTACATAAAAACATAAAAACATAATTAAATATACATATCCACTTTGTTTTTAGTGCGGGTTAAAATTATTCCATTTCTTGGCCTTTTTTTGAAATGGAAAATTGATTACGAAACATATTTTCTAAAAGTATATACTCGTGAAAACGTTCAATGGTGTCTCTCCATAACAACTGTCCGTACCCAAATTCTGCGCCGATTTACCTTTTTTTTTATAATTACATATTTCCTGATCTTGGTCTCTCGGACTATATTTCACGGTAAAGAAATAAACAATTTTTTTGTCCTTTTTAAATATATTCTGCTGACCATTAAAACGGCAGCATAAATCGCAGGTCTTTCAGCAGAGAGCAAATAACTGCAATTTCGTCGAAAACATTATTTGGGTCAACTTATTTCAATCAATTTCCCTTCGCTACACGTGTCTGCTTTAGTGAGGCAGAGATGGGTATATCTCGTTGTATATAACTAAATTGTTCTTTTTTACGCCACTAGAGAAATTTAGTATATTATACGAAATATTGTTGGATGTCATTTTAGGCAAAACAGTAGTACAACATAGAACCAATTTATTTTTGGTAATTGAAGTAACATTTTTGTTGTTTTATTTTTCGAAAAATTCTCTCAATTAAAATATATTACGTTAATATTAAGAGTAATAATATATTTAATGCAAATTAATTTAAAATTAATTTTAAAAAGAAGTTCTTTCGAATAAAAAAATCATTTAAATATTAACGATTTGTCGCAAATATTTCGACAAATTTAAATGTATATATTAAATATTTTGCAATATTAAAAAATAATTATTACCAAAAACAGTTTAATATAAATTAAGTTGTATTAATGTACGATACACATTAATAAAATCATGCAATAATATTTATTATTTTCAATTATTATAGAAAATAGAATACAAAAACATAATTGTTTATTATAAAAAAAATTAAAGTTTATCTTTTATGTTTAAATCTGTGAATTATAGTATTTGAAATTTTATTTAAAAATGTATTTAAAGAGGAGCTCCTGGATATTCTACGTACTGAATTATATATAGTAGGCATAGTCGTCAAAATTACGATCATTTTCCGCAAAAATGGATTTCTTCCCATTAGTCTGATATCAATTTGTTAAGATTTCTCACAGTTTTACATATTTAATTTCATACCTAAAGTCACGGATTTTTTAATTTAACTTATTACATCCCTCATTTACACCAAATATAACCTGGCCTACTCTTCAATGCACAAAAGTACATCTAATTTATTGTATTATTTCATTTTTTGTGTTTATAATAAATTTAATAGAAAATGTATTTTTCGTAAATTTTGATCAGCTTTATTGAAATTGTCATTATTATTATGTCCTATAAATAGTAATCACAATGTTTTCGGATACCTTTCTGGAAAATTTCTGATTTTGATTTTAAAAACGCAAAATTTTTTAAAAAGTTGTTTTCAAATAGATGGTTTAAAAATTAAAACATTTAATTTAGATTAATATTTTTCTTTCAAATAACGTAAAAACATCAATAATAATATTAATGCAAATAACCTTTATTTTTAGAAAAATTACAGTGCTATTATTAGTGGAAGAAAACAATTTATAAATAATGAGCGATGTCGCAAATTTGATTTATAATATTAATTAATAACAATACACTGGAGAAACAGGCCAGGATCAGAAATATGTATTAAATAAAGTAATATCTAGTCAGACATAGATTCATGTAAAAATAATTATGTAAAATAGAAAGGAATTTTTGATGAATCATACTGATAAGGTTAATGACGCCACATATCTTCTTTTCTTGGTGGTATTGACCAGAATTTAATGCTCAAATAGTTTTTTTTTAATTGTTAAAAAAAATTAAATTTTAATTCAATTCAATATGTCTTATGAGGTGTCTATAAATAAAATGTATTGAAATATATCTTTTTATCGAAAATTTCAAATAATGTTCTTTGTTTATATATATTATTTGATTTACATTTTTAGATATTCTAATATTTACAATACTATGTATACAATGTATAATTGAATAAATCTGGCCGGACTGTTCACAATAGTGAAGCGAGAAGCAATTTAGATGGACCCTTGTAGATCAATACATCATTAGGTATGCGGTTTAGTAAACAAATATTCAGAAGCGCTTTAATATATATTTTTTAAATAGAATAGATGTTAATTATTTAAAATCAAAATTCCATTGAAAAAACGTGATTATAGATCTTAAAATTCCGATACGCTTTTCCGTTACTTTCGTTTCATTTGTTTTAATTATTGTTTAAAATATGTGCCGGGAAATTGTGACTGTTATTATAATTATTTATTACATTTTATAGAGCCACTTTCCTAGTGTTCAATCATTGCAATATGAAGCCTTCGTCCTTACAAATTCGTTAAGCTATAACAACTAATAAATTCGTTTACGTTAATTTAAATTATTTATTATTCTCTACTAACTACTAACTACTGACTACTAACAATAAATTGTTATATATTTATGAATACAATCAAAACAGAAGCCTGCAGAATTCCTTCGAAGTTATCATGTAACGACGCGCAAATAAAATGCATAAATCTTTTATCATGAGTTTGAATTTGAATTTTGTTTTACACATAATTATCTTCAAATGAAATGAGTATGTGGTAGATAAAAACGATGAAGATTCATTGAACAAGAGGTGGGTTAGAATCCCACTAGTAATATATTGTATATTTCTTTGTTAGATAGCTCCATGACTTTTAAGTATTTATAAACTTTCTACAGTAGATTTTTTAATGATACATTTTTTTCAATATTCTAAAATAATTGTTGTTTATATACGTACATGTATAACATAACATGTTTAGAAAACAAATACTTCAGTGACAATAATTTGTATAGATAGATTAGAAAGTTACAAAAATATGCAATTCTTTTGTGACGCAATTATATCTTTGCGCATTCGAATTGAGAAATAGAGAGAGAGAGAGAGATAGAGAGAGAGAGAGAGAGAGAGAGAGAGAGAGAGAGAGAGAGAGAGAGAGAGAAGAGAGAGTAATAATGATTCTGTAAAACGCGTCAGACAAAAACTAAAACAAAAACGAAATTAGGTTTCAGAATTGTAAAAAATATAACTTTAGCAAATTTGTTAAATATATCTTTATTGGTTACATGTTGTGGCATACATTTAATCGCTCATTAGATGTATAAAATCATTGTATATTATTATTTTTTGTAATAACAATTATGAACTGTTAAATAACTTTAAAATAAGACTAGTAAAAGCTGTCGGGGAATTGGTGTAGAATACCTTGTAATGCTTTAAAATATTTTTATCTGTTACTAACCAGTATCTCTTTAAATGTGAATTTGTTATTGCTAAATAAACAAAAATATTGTAAAAATATTTATTCATATAAAAGTTTTCAGGAAAATTTAATGTTTATGTGATAATATTCCTTTAGACTGAAAACTTATTATTATGATTTTTTTAAATATTCATCTTGAAAACTTTAACTTTTAAAAACACAATTTTCGAATTTATTGCAAAAATTATTTCAATTCATGTAATATTTTCAAACATCCATGATTTCGTTCTCACAACAACATTTTTTTTAAAAAACAGAACATTTTAATCTTATTCTGGCAAAATCACCGATTGTGTCGGAGTATTAAAAATTATATATTTAGTTTTGAGTAATTATTAATGAATTAAATATTGTAACAATTAATGTAATTGAATTTATTCCATTTTTCATGATAGAAACCTTTTAAGAGTCGCAGACAAAAATCTTTTTTTCTTTATTTAACGATTCTAAAAATTCTAAAAAAGAAGCCTTATTATGCATTTTAAATTGATAATTAAATGTTAAAAATATTTTTTTAAATAATACAAAAAACTCCAAACGACATAATATATCATATTTCAACCTCGTCAATAATTATAAGTAAGCTTCGTAACAAAAACTATTTCTGACTTGCAATAAATATGTATATATATATAGTTGTAGTACCTTTAAGTACAAAAACTGTGAATATATAATGATTATATAATTTAACCGTTAAATATTTTATTTTGAAAAAAAGAGAAATCTGACTATAGTTATTTTTTTACAAAAACATTATTAAATGGTTCATTTAACTACTGAATAAAATGTTTAATGAGTTATAATTGTTTTAACATTCTTAGTGTTCACAATTATGTATAAGGAATATTATCTTTCAAGCCTTTCATACTTGGAGGTTATTTTGTTATAAGATTAAATATTATTATGATCAGAACATTAAAATGTATGGCAACCATCGTGAGGAAATTGCTGACATTGCTATGAATAAATTTCCTTAATTGGTATTAAAATAAATGTGTTGTTTTTTCTCTTAAATCAAAGGAGCATCCCGCTGCTTTGGAAGTATCCTAATAATATGTTTTTTAAGAAGATACAGTTAATATTAAGATGTATGTCATTATTAATCACCACAAAGAGGGCCACTTAAATGCAAATATTTAAAACTTAAGGAACTGTTGTTAAATAACCAGAATTACCAATATTGACCATGCCAAGTGGTACACAGGGGAAATGGAAAAATAAGCAATTTAAGAATTGTTAGTTATTGTAAACTGATGAAAACAAAAGGTTTTTGTTATATTTATTTTAGGTTTATAATCAAGACAATAAATTTAAAAAGAAATTATCACCATCAAGAAAGTGTGCATATATTGTCTAATGTATAAATTATTTGACTAAATTTGCGTACGATAAGTTAAAAAAAATACCTATGTTATTTAATGAGAATATTTTCATCAAAACCGTGAGAGAAAAAGTTTATTAAAGATAAGGAAATACAAACTCAATCAAACAAGCTGACTATAAACCTATTAGGCCTATCATAAATTTGATTTGAAATATTATAGAGTTTCTAAATAATTAATTTTGTAAATATAATTTCCCTTTATTCTTCAATTTTTTCCAATTAAATCCATTTCCTCTTTTAAACACATTACTAACATGTCTGACGAGAAAGTCAACGCATAGACCTCATCACAACCATGTATGTTAACTGCCCCCTAATATGGGTTCCCCGTGTTTCCAAGAATTCGTATATAGTAGCTGACTCAGTGTCCCCCCCTTTCCACCCACCTAAAGCTTATAACTATTAACGAAAAACATCGGTGTGACAAAAATGTTTTCTTCGGTGACAAACATTTCACACTATTTTGTCAGAAGAAGAAGAAGCGTAGTGAGTGAGCTGGTTTAATTAATAGTTGTCTGATGGAAACGGTGGTAATTATCCGAATAATTTATTGATCTACAAAAGTTATACTTAAAACGATGAGAGGTGCAGAATACTCTATTGAAGTCGTGATTAATTGGTGATTTGCGAACGTATATTGAGTCATATTTGAGGAATTATATTTAACTCAATATATTTATATATTTCAATTGACATCGTTTTTTTACGATTGTTGATGATATTCTTTCTTTTTTTAGCGAAATATATTTGTCAGGTTTAGACATTACGTAAATAACCAGTTTTTTCTATTAAAATTGTATTATTTATTTATATTCAGTAACGAAACTCAAATTGTAGATAAACAATATTACAAATTTATGGAATTTGATAACGGATGTTTCACATTTTAGTTAAAAATAAGTTTCTGTTTAAATCGCTGAATCAAATGTTTCGCTTTACATACTTTCTAGGAAACTATCTCAGAATGTAATGAAGGTATATTTTGAAATTTCTGTATATGTGTGTCGGAAGTTTGCATTCATAACGATAATATTCTAATTAAGCCAACGTTTAGTCGGATATACATTCATTTCCCCATTTTGGATAAGAGTATAGTAGGAAGCCAACACATGTATATAGATGACTCTTGAGTCTGCCAATCTAGTTTAAAAAAGAGAGAGAGATACCAACATTTTAAAAACTTTACACGGCAATAATAAGATTGTGTATAATGTAAACAGATTGAGGTAGATGTTGGTTTAATATTTGGAGAAATTAATATCTAAAAGAGAGTTTATTAAAGTTGCCAGTGAATTTCGAAAAGTTATTAATTGAAATGTCAACGGTGTTAAGTCCTCTCTCTCTCACACACTCTCTCTCTCTTTTTCTCTCTCTCGCTTTCTCACACTCTCTCTTTCTTTCTCTCTCTCTCTCTTTCTCTCTCTCTTACTCTTTCTCTCATATCTTTTATCTCTCTCTCTCTCTTTCTCTTATATATCTTATCTCTCTCTCTTTTTCTCTCATCTCTATCTCTCTTCCTCTCTTTCTTACACTTTCTATCATATCTCTCATTTCTCACTCTCTCTTTCTATCATATCTCTCATTTCTCACTCTCTCTTTCTATCATATCTTTGGTCTTTCTCTCTCTCATTCTCTCTTTCTCGTATCTCTCTTTCTCTCTCTCTCTCTCTTTCTCTCATCTCTCTCATATCTATCTCTCTCGCAATATATCAAACATTTTTTCGTAATTAATGATATATATACATATATATATATTGTATATGTTGTAATCATCTCGTGTTTTATAGATTGCGTTGAGTACACAGGAAACAGGGTCCTTATTTTAGTTAATAATTAACTATGTGACACAATCAAAAGTTCCATTATTTTCCTTATTTATTTACTCGTTGTAATTTTTAATGAATAATTACACTCCAACAATACTCGTTGTATTTTTTAATGAATAATTACACTCCAACAATACTCGTTGTATTTTTAATGAATAATTACACTCCAACAATACTCGTTGTATTTTTTAATGAATAATTACACTCCAACCTCAACAATTTGTTCCTTGACGGCCACGTGCAAGAGTGAACGGGCTACAGTTGCAGCTCCAAATGTCAAACATGAAGGCTGTGGAGGACGATTTGTCTCTCAGTGTATACTATCCGACAAAGGTGCACGAAAATTGATTAGTTCTGAGCGGAACAAATAAAAACAAATGAAGTGTTCAATAGTTACATTACCTGAAGGTTTGTTCAAGATTTAAAAAATATTCCAAAGATAAACTTTGGCTCAAACCGTATTTTAAAAGTATTATTTAAATTTTAATCGCAATGATCGAGTTTTTTGGAGAAAAAACAAACTGTTGATTTGAAAATCAAGTTAAATTGTTACAATCATACTTAGGTAAAAAAAGTATTCTATAATCTGTGATACAACATACAACATATAATATGACAATATGTATATACTACTCATTGTACTACTCATTAGAGATATGAGATTCACTGAGATTTTACTGTTTCTGTGCTTTCTGATAAGTATAACTTGCTTTAGCGTTGCTTATATAATCACAAACACTTAGTCGATCATGTAATTATCCCTTTCAAACGGTTCATTTATAAATGTGAAAAATAAAAACCATAATTTCTTAATAATAAAAGAGTTAAAGAAATTGTCCTATTTCATCAATTAGCTGTATTTTAGGATTTCCGATAATAAAATGCATAAAAAAACACTCAATATTTCGAATATAACAAAGATTCATAATCATGGGGGGGTACAATAAAAATATCGAAAAAAAGCAATAAAGATACTGTAAATAAACAATGACATAAATACTATTCACAATTAAAATATCCATATAGTAAGCGCCATCCATATAAAGATAACGAACATGAGACATTGAAAAAGTTACGTAATTAATCCAATAATATATTTGCTAATGGCAAGATTTACAGGTCAGAATCCAGAGTTGAGATTGAGAACGATTGGATTTCCAATCCATGCAAACATAATATATAATATATATGCCCTATAATTGAAGAATTAGAAAAATCAGTGGTATGTAAAAAGATATTAATCTGATTGGAAATAGCATTGTCAGATTCATGTTGAAATACATTCTTACTATGTTCTTCGAACGAATATTTTAATTTCTAAAAGTTTAAATTTATAAATATTTCACACAACTAATTTATTATATATTAATAAATATATTTGATAAACATTTAATACATATCAGTAGACCTGTGTATGTATTACTAGTTTTTTATCAACATCATAAAAGAACAATTACTTATATCAATGGAAATTACAGAAATCCTTTTTATATATGGAAACATACATATGGTTTTCTATATTGCCGAATATTTTTTAGGTATTGTATAATTACTTTAACTCATTTGTATTAAACAATACCTATGTGAATTGTTACTCAATTACTCAACTACTCAATTACTCAACTACTCAATTACTCAACTACTCAATTACTCAACTACTCAATTACTCAACTACTCAATTACTC